>JAUMTR010000019.1:2387494-2417047 GCA_032270685.1 Microctenopoma stevenorrisi | reverse complement strand
AAAAAAAAGCTACAGGAAATAAACCCACAGTTTGGCCTCCAACACCCCCCCCCCCCCCACACACACACACACACACACACACCCCTTTCACTCTCCACACCAGGACACCTGGAAAATGCCTGTGATACCAAGCAACGTAGTGAGAATGCAATCATTCTTTCAATCTTTCACATCTGAAACCTTTTCCTAAGGAAGTGAGCTGTAATGGAAAAAAGCAAAGCACACTTCACTGAAGGGGACACTGAGCTGCACGTGTGACACACATTCAAGATGTTTTTTGCACATGACATGCGCCTTAAAGTTCGTCGATTGCAGCATCACAAACGCCGCGTGGCAAATTCTCCCTGTGACTTGTATTGTGTGGTGCCTTTTTAACTTTGGAGTTGTCTCAGTGTTAAGATGTCCTGAGAGCCTCGGGTGTGGTGTCGTCTGCTGTGTGTTTCCCTGGGTCCCTCCTCTCCAGTCTGGGCACACGTCCTTTGGGAGACATCACTCTCTCAGGCAGTGCTGGTTTTTGTATTTTTTCCCCTCAAAGACACTCGCTCAAATGTAGAGAATGTCGTGATCTTGCTCTTTCTGCATAGAAATGTCAGTGATGGTTGACTATTGTACTATTTTGTATCTCTTCCTACACACTGCATTTTGAAATTCACTGAGCCAGATCTACACCATCTTATTTTCTAAATAAAATACGTGTCAATCTGTTGGACTGTGCTGCTCTTAAAAATGTCTGACCTGTTTTTATGTAATGAGAGCAGCGGTGTGTTTGAGGCCGTGCAGTGCATCTCATGCTCCCCCAGTTTGTCTCAGAACACTCACTCTTATGCTTTTACGCTGAGGAGATAAAAACCAGGAGACACAGCATTGAATGTGCTGTTAAATATATCACAGCAGTAGGCCCATTATTTTGGGTCTATCCGTAGAGCAAACATTTCAAAGGTTTAATACTTTTAACGCAGGGTCATACGAACCAAAGAAACACTGATGTAGAATTACATAAAGGTGTTTATTCATCTGTCAGTCTGCCTTAAACTAGTTTTGTGCTGTCTCAGCACCAACACACATTCACTGCTGCTCCATCTGAGAAATAAATCATCAGGCAATGCATGAATAATTCTGTTAACCACCAACAAAAACCTTATTTTAAAATATTTCTGTATATTTTTAAATGTAGTGGACAAGCTCATGTCCAGAAGATTAAGCTACTCAGATACCGAATATACCTGTTTGTATTTTAAAAACCCTTGCTACCCAAATTTAACACATTTTTTAATCGTCTTTTTAATCTTAATCTCGATTAATATGTACTAGTTTTGCACCAAAGCGCTCAGCAGAGCTCTCTCCATCCTACCTGACCGCTCCGAGGCTTATTCAAACGTTTCCAGTTTTATTTGCACTGACATCATAGTAGAGGAGTGATGATGCAGGAGGGGACAATGACATCAGGCAAACCGGAGAAACCTTTTGTGCTCCCTTCACAGGCAATTGGAAATTTTAAATGTGAGACTTTCTGAATAACATCTCAACTAAGTGGAACTTAGCACTTCCAAGACACTTTTATCGCTTTCTAAGAATGGGAGAATTTAATAAATTCCAAAACATGACACAACTTCATACACATAATCCAGATATACAGTGCTCTCACATGTTGATGACGAACACAAACACTCACATGTGCCAAATGTCCTATAGGTATCCAGATTTAGACCCTATCTAAACGCATCTGTCATATCAAGCCTACTTTAGTTTCTATCAACTATTTATGAGAAAAAAATGTGCTAAAAGTGTAAAAAAATAATATAAATAGATACATAACCCTTACACCACGTGAACGCACCATTTCCCTACCGCATCAACTGGTACTGCGCATGTGCCGCAGCTTCCTGGGCGTGACGGCTTGTTCCCTCCTTCTGTGTTTTAGAAACCGTGTCCCAGCGGGTGGTGAGCGGCGTGGAGCAGTGATGTCAACAACCTCGGTCAATGGGTCAGTCCGGTAACGAACACACTCATGCTGGGAACCGAACCTCGCTTATTCACCCCGTTATCGGCTGCAGATAAATTATACAGGTCAGTTTTTCTCACCAGGTTTCAGGGTTTTTTTTACGCTTCTAGAGGACAACTAATGGTAGTTGTTAGCTAGGGTTAAGCTAGCGCCAGTATGCTAACATCTACGAGTGATTTAGTTAGGTTTTACAGCACAGACTGTCCTGTTGTAAAGGAAAGATACGTGTGTCGGTGTAGACGTGAAAGTGTTCAGTAAGACCTGCTTGTAAATAAATGAAACTTAACGCGCAAATAGAGAGAAACTGGTCATTCTTGGTGATGTAGTGATGTAAGGTTTTGTCTCCTGGAAACAACTCAGCTAACAATAACGCGGTTCTCGTTTTAACTGTACCGCTGAATGAAAGAAAAATCTTTTTTTTTGTAAATAGCCGTAGCTTTTTTGTGTGTTATGTTTGTGTGTTTTCATTGATTTACTTCAAACCGGTGAAACAGCGCCTCTCTGAAGCTCGATATGAGACAAACGTAAAAGACGGTGTGCGGTGAAAGGTGGTACTGCACCACTGACAGCTGAGGCAATCCTGTGAAGTCACCAGTCATTAGATCAGAAAACAGCAAATATAACACTTGATATTTGAAGTGATTGTAAAGCAACACATTTGCTACGATGTAGGACTTAATTTTTTATATCTATAGCTGCTTAAAGAAGTTTCTGTTCTGTCTTTAATATAGGGAAGGACACAAACCATGATCACCACAGACGCTGCCAGAGATTTCCAGGCCAAAGAACGCAAGCACAAGGAGCAGTTGAAGAGATGTTTATCATCTGCTCTGTCTGCAGATCTGGACAGGTGACTCTTTGGACAGTATGCACAGCGCTGCAGAAGCCTGCAGCGGATCATTGACAAACGTCAGTCACATAGCTGCGCTGAACTCAAGTGGAAAAATGAGATTGTCCAGATAGACCAGATTGTCTCACAGGTTTTCTTTTAGGTTTACAGTGTCTAAAGTCCAATGACTCCAGGAAGCATTCAGGCTGATTTAGATATTACCTTTTAATAAAGAAAATTCATCACTTAGTAGTTCAGTTTTTTTTCTATTTAAAATAAAATCTTCAGCATTTTTTTAAGGAAATTATGCTCATAATAAAGTCCTTGTCATGGGTTTCTGCAGGTTATTGCAGGAGGAGTTGGAAGCGGATGTGTCTCTGTGTGCTGGCTCATGCTCCCTCCGAGCACACAGGGCCGTGCTGCTGGCCAGAGCTCCTCATATCCTTCAGGGACAGACGCACAAAGATCCCACCGTCATTCATCTGCCTGGAGATGATCTGTCCGGGCTGAAAAATTACCTCAGGTAGACAGAGGGCACAAGTCATTACTGATTTGTATCCACTCCCCTTTTGTTTCACATGCGCGTAGCTTTCTCTGAGAGTGTTGTTGTTTTTGTGTCTCTCTGACAGAGGGCGCCATGCACACCCCCTTTAATCTGCAGGATTTGCTGGTGTTTGTTTTATGGGGCTTTGCGAACGCTGCTTCTGTTAAATAATGGATTGCACATCACATTCTCATGTTAGTGTTGACACACAGGCTGTTCTAATCATCTTGCAGTTGTGTGGGCTTCACAGTACGGTCTGTTGGAGTCTTTGATCCACTGATCTGTGTCTCATGAGCAGTTTAAAATTAGCAGAAAGTCCTGTTTTAGCTACACGACCTTTGTTTTCATGCTCTTTTTACACATGAAAAGCGGAACATTACCGGGCTTAGTTATCAGAAGTTTTCTTACAAGTACGTCCATCTTTAATCTTTTACTACCGGATGTGACTGTTTTGAGCAGGTAAGCTATTTATACTGCCCCCGATTGCTGCTGCGCTGCTGGAGAACAGTACAGAGCATGAGCAACAATACCGGGTCATTAGTTACCATTCAGCGTCAACCTGTGTCACTTTTTTATTATTGTTTATGAATAATTTAGGCTTCGTTCGACAGATTGACAGTAGAAGCCAGACAGGACGTTGAGAGGAAGACAAAGTGATGTGCAGTAAAGGTCCTCAGGCAGACTTGAACCAGGGATGCACATGAACCAGGCTCCCAGCGTGTTCGTTAGACTTTCCCAATTATACTGTCTCCTCCCTTGTTGCATCAGGGGTTTTAACGCTGATCTCTGTCCAGTATCAGCCCATGTTCTAACACATGAACGTACCACCTTTTTTTTAGTAATGCCGCCTGAACCAGTCCGTCTTTGTTTCCGTCACTGCACAGCCACGTTCTGGACACACGTTCCTGCTGGTGCTGTGTGACATTCTGCTGCATTGTGTTAAAACAATAACTTATAAGTGCTTGTTCTAGTTGTTCCTCGTGTTCCTGCTGACCGCTAAGCCTGTTTGTTACTGTGGTTACTCATGGTCTGTTTTCTGGACTTTGTTTGACGGATAGACACTGGTCTTGAGGCTGACTCCCTCGTGTGGTCTGGGCTGGTGAGAAAAGCAGTTAGACCACAGGAGTTAATCTGTGGGATGATAGTTACTTTGAAAACAGAGTGTAGCTCAGGTGGTGGCTGCCTGCTGTGCCACTGAATTCACAGTGCATGAAATTAAAATTGTAATTTAAATAAGTGTGAAAGGCCCAGTTTTAATTAACCTTTTGAGTCCCACACCCCTCACAGGCAGGTGTACACAGCGGACCAGAGCATGCGTTCATCTGAAATAATCCCAGGTGTAGAGAGCCGTGGGCCAGAGAGAAGTCTGACTGTTCCCGACCCGGCGGACCTACGTAGCTCCACTGCCTCAGGTAAACAGATCAGCGTGCTTTTCAGTAGTGGCTTTTTTCTGGGTCATGTGACCGTCCAGCTGTCCTCCCCTCCCCTTTCCTCATGTCATGTTATCTCAGCCATAATCCACTTAAGAGCTAATCACTTTTGGGTCCCTGTTGTGGTTAATGCTAATTGCAGCATGCTGTGGATCATTTAGGATTTAGCTCTTGTTTCAACAAATGTTTTTCAGTACTTCAGTTAAATGGTTTAATGAGAGCTGCCGCTGGTGCATGTTCAGCATCTGTGGCCTCCTGCTCTTCACCGTTCTGTTTCCTCTCATCGCCCAATCTCCCCTTCTGTCCAGGTGCCATTGTCCTCGAGCCTGCGTCAGGCCTCGCGGCTGACTTGCTGGATCTGTACCAAAGGGGGGAGCAGTGTGACATCAGCATCCGAGTGTGCGAGCAGGTCTTCCCCTGCCACAGGTAGTCATGCAGTCATGATGCGACGCGTTGGCCTCAGTACCCCAGGGTAAATCACTCATCTGCTGTTGAGTGTGGAGCAGCACTGGGTGATCACTCGATGATGTGGAGGTAGTAACAGCAACCGGTGTGTGCTCAGAGGAGCACGTCAGAGAGGAGAAGCTCGGGGTTTGTCAGCTCTGTAAATCTCTTTAAGATTTACCGTAACTTTAGCAAAGCGCGACCAGGATGAAAGCGTAGAGCTGGCGACACATGTGGAACATATGACAGAAGCATCAAGGTTGATTTAAAACTATGTTTTTGGTGTTTGCCTTGTGTGAAAGTAGCGTTTCTAAATTAAGTTAGCCTTTTAATTCATTTCATACGAAAACAGGCAACACTAAAAAAAGATCCTGATGATCAGTGGAAGAAAGCTAAGAGCTGAGTGACACAGGAGGAAGTATTTCACAGAAGGAGACGCGATGATTAAAGCACAGGGCTTCAGATATACCGTAGTGTGCACGGCTTGCCATTCCAATATTTGGGAGGGGACTGTATAAATGGATTGTTATGTGTGTGGACATCCGTGGCACTGAGGAGTAGGATGCATCAGTCTCTTCACCACACTTTACTACAGCTAATTAGCTGCTCTAAACACCTCAGTGGCATTGTTTCTTCCACCTCAGTGACAGTGCTATCAGGTCAGGGAAAATAAACACACAGTCTCCTGAGACTGCAGAACACACAGGCTAGTATTTTGCTCTCCTGCTTGTCACTTCAAAGCCACTTCAGCACACGGGGGGCTGCCAGACGACAGGTGAAATATTAAAACGGTGGGTGGATCTGACACGCTGCTTTGCTGGGTTTCCAGGGCGATCTTGTGCGCACGATCTCAGTACTTCCGAGCCATGCTGAGCGGGAGCTGGATGGAGAGCTCCAGACAGTGCATCACTCTGCAAGGGTAAGACTGGTGACTCAGCGTCACACCTCCATCTCTGATCTCTGACCACTTCTGCATGTCGTTCCTGAAATATGCACGGCAGCTAAACGCCTGCATGTGCCGCACTCATTATTCATGCTGTGCAACAGAGGTGTGTTGTACAGTAGAGGGACACACACACACGTATGCACCTGTTTCTCGTGGAAGCTTAAGCCCCACAAACCCACCCTACCACCTGCATCCTCTTCTCCGAGCGGCAGTGGCAAGTTAAGCCCTTTTTTTTTCCTCTGGGGAGAGATGTCTCTCTCGCCTCAGCATTACTGATCTGAGGGTAACCGTGGGAGACGCGGCTGTCAGAATGGAGAGCGACTGCGTTGACATGCAGGAGAAAACCCGTGAAGTGGCCTTCAGGCTGCAGTCACGTGGCCCTCACTGACAAACAGCAGTATGGACAAAACCGTCATCTAAACTGTGATACTGGGGACACGTCTGCATTTTCAAATTTTAACCCTTTCAGCTTGGGGCCAGATGAGATGGAGGTCTTGCTCCAGTTCATGTATGGGGCCATTCTGGATCTGCCCTCTGGAGCCAGTGCTAGGTACAGTATGGGAACGAGCAGCGTGTCAAAAATTAGAGCACAGCCCCGGGAAGCAAACTAACCTTTGTTTTGTGTCTCCTCTCCCTGTAGTCAGGTGGTGCTGGCAGCAGACATGTTGGGTTTGGAGGGGCTCAAAGATGTGGTGGAGATGGTTCTGACCAGAGACTACTGCCGCTTCTTCCCAAAGGTCAGCTATACGGAGGAATAACTAGTAAACACTCTAATAGACACTAAATATATTTAATACAGTCTTGTTTTGCACTGCGATTTCTGTAACATCACTACGCTCAGCTCCTGCGAACAAAACCCAGTGAGCTTATTGCCAAATCGTTCACTAATTTTCAGCTGGAAAAACTGTCAAAAAGTTACTCAAATGTTGGATTTTTATTACAAAATTAGTACATAAAATAAATAATAACTATTTGGTTTGTAAATATATTTTGTCCCGCTGTACAACGTTATTTGCAGCTTATGTAAATCTCATTAGTTTTCAAATCTGACAAACTCTTCTTTGTGCATCAAACACAATGTCAATAATTCAACAATATGTAAACAATGTATTAGTATTGTTTTACCACTAAATCTGTATTTGTGCTTGAAGAATTTCTGCTGTGTTCTGCATTCAGACGTGAGAAGTCTGAGGAGCGTCTGAGATCACAGCTGAAAACACGAAGAACAAATCCCTGTGCTGTTCCCTTTGCTTTACTCTTGTTGATTTTGTGCTCGTAGTCGATAGTAATGTTGTTTCATTGCTCTAAAAGCTTTTCCATTCATTGCCAGTTAGCACATTTCCATATACAAAATCACTGTGTGAATACTTCTGCTTGCGTTTGCAGCCAACGGATGGAGTTCAGAAGACAGTTCTCGAGTGCCTCTCGCTCACACATGCCTTAGGCCTCCAGAACCTCCACTTACTGTGTAAGAGGTGAGTGACATCATTACAGCTGGCTGCCATATAAGAAGACATGAAAACGTGTGTTAAAGTGTGGAATCGACACTTTAACACTCTGAACACATAAACGTTTGGAAGACGTCTGAGACCTTTAATCAGTGGTACCAGAATTAGATCTTTTATCAGACTTGACCTTTAAAACGTACATGCGTAGGCTGGAAACCTGTCACCTTTCTTTCCATTACAAGTTGCATCAGCACCTTGTTGCTAAGGAACCGTTTCGTGGGTTCAAACTTCAGGTGCACATTAGTTTAAAATATGATCAAATTTGCAGACAGTTGCAAGCCTTGAATACACTTTAGGAAGGACGCAGAGTCTGCTCGAGGAATCGGCTTTTATTTTCCTTTTATTTTCATTTGTGCAAATCATTGATTTAACACAATTTTTTAGCTGAAATCATATATTCCGAGAACATTGTCGGCTTTAGATGTCAGTATGTTGCACAGTGTTCAGCACTTTCCTTTTTATGCATTTATGCTAAATACGTTTCTCCAGCTGTTACTGCATGTTAACTATTCCCCTGCACGCTGCACTGAGCAGGCATAAAATGTGCGAATGTAGGTCAGAGGGACAGGGTGTGGGCTGTGAGCTGGTTCTGATTCGCTGTGGAGACATGGCGTTGCGTTTCTGTCTCTGCTGAGACTGATGAGTCACAGGAGTATGACGGCGAGCTGAGTTACACCGCCTTGTTGGCTTTCTTTAAATTTAACATTTGAATTAAATCTTTTTTTTTCAGGTTGAAATATTTGAGACAGTGTGTTGGTAGTAGAAACGGACTGAATTGCCAAGAATACTGTATAAAAATATACATCAATAAGGCATAGTTTATATACTGCATATAAAAGAAGTTGGTGACTAATGAAGCAGGCGTGAACAACACTCAAATACAAAGGAAAAAGTAATAAATAGCAATAAAATAATAAAAAATCAATACTTGAGTAGTTCTCTGATTCTCAGGCAGGAAGTTGTAACGTGTAGAGTAGAAACGAGTAATAAAACCCAAAGCTGCTTCAATAAAGGATGTGATAGAATGTACCGTGTTACACAGTGGAAGCATGTCATGAAACATGGGCCAATGCAAGACCATGAAGCGCTTTAAAAACAAGTAAAATAATTTAAAAATCAATACAGAGACTGACAAGCAGCCAGTGTAATGACTCAATAACGGGTGTAATGTGTTCTCTCTCCTCCTGGTCCTGGTCCTGTACTCTGGCAGCACAGTCCTGAATCAGTTGTAATTGATTTATAATGTTTACTGGTAGACCAGATAGAAGAGCATTAGTACTAATAGTCTAGTCTGCTGGATATAAAAGCATGCATCAGTCTCTCTGTGTCGCTCAGAGGGAGCGAAGCGGTTGCTCCTTGGCAATATTTAAGATGGTAAAAAGCAGATTTGGTGACGACCCATATTATTGCAGTATACCCAGTATTGCAAATAATTCTCAGGTATATACAGCGATATGTGTCAGACTGCAGTTCAAGTGCTATGTAGATATTCTGATTGCAGATGGTGGTCCTAGAATTGATCCATGGAGAACACGATCACTGCCTCTGTTCACCTATCTCAGAGGTTTTGAATACATTTTTATCGGTTTCAACTAAGGTGCCTGACAACAAAGTGTCTGTCTTCCTAATAGGATGAACATAATTTCTTATGATTTGATGATGAACTGTTAGATGGTGTCATGTTCGCAAGATTGGAATGGACATAAGGTCCCTGTGACCTCGTCCTTCCAGCATGCATAGAAACTTGGTCATTGTTCACATGGTAGATTATGTGGGGATCCTAATAAACAAATTACCCTTTGACCAAAGTCTGATCAGTTAATCTTTGAAGAAACTCCCTTCCCTGAGTTATGACGCTCAAAGAATAGGAGGGGCGGACAAGCCATGATTTAAAGTAGCACTGTCCAGGGAAAAAAAATGATCACATTGTAGGTAAGATAACACAATGATCCTAAAGGGTGACATTCAGTTAAAGCAATACAAGCAGGAGAACAGTCAAACAATAAGTGTGAGGTGATGATGATTTCTTAGTATAAATATTATAATATAAATAAAAATAATCCTGTTTTCAACCCAAAGCTAAATATGATAGATATCCTTCTGTTTTGATGTATTTTTAGGTGGGTTGCTGAACATTTTGTGAAGACCTGGTGTGAGAGAAACTTTTCCCTCCTGCCTCCTGAGCTCCACAGAGCCTGTCTTACAGCTGTATCTGAAAACATGGTGAGTTCACGTAATTCTACAAAGATCATCAACCCATTCTCCAGTGTTTTTCCCCAGGAAGGAAATCCAACTGTGATCTAATTAAATATGACCTTTATTCAATTCCCAGTTATTAAATAGGTCTAATCTAAGGATATGATGTGGATGCAGACAGATGGGCAGTGATCCATAGTGATCCGAAGTAATTGATAATTGAGTCTTGCGTCTGTTTTTCACTGCCAACGAGGTGGTGCGGAGGAAAGCCCCACATTTGTACTACTGCTCACTCTTGGCAGTTGTTGAGGTTCATAGTTGGCCAAGAAATGTTACACAACTCAGGGAATCCCTGAGCACAGTGTGTCTCCTAAAGGGTTGTGTTCACTTGTCTTTGTTTTGTGTTCTCGTGTAGAAACAGTCTCTGTAGCTGATAGATGTTTTCATTCAGACTGTGCAGAACTCGGTGACGCTGCTCTGTGGGACTGAGCAGCTGATTGGCAGTCTCCCAGAGGTCAAGTGGGCGCAGCAGGTGAAGAGTCTTGTCACGGAATTACAGGAGGAGACCCTGCGTGTCGTTGTCCAGCATCTTCCTAAAGTCACCCGCACTCAGGCCTTCCAGGACCTTCGCCGGGTAAGGCGGCAGTGAGGCCAGCATTTTCTCCTCCAACGTAGGTTGTGTCAAGATTCTGACTGTGTTACAGAGGGAAGAGTTCACTCGAGAACCCACGCTGCTGAAGAAGCTGTGTTCAGCCATAAGGGAAGGTGTGAACGTGGACAACTGCTGTGATCTTTTCGCTGCTGTGAACGATCTGTGCGGAGGGGACGTGGAGGATGACGCACTGCTGGAGCGGGGAGGTCAAAAACACGAGGAGGTGAAGCGAAGCAGACTCTCTGTGCTCGTCTCCTGAATGGATGCGCTGTGGTGGTGGTTGTTCTGTCCAGCTTCTGGATGCAGACCATGAGTTTCTGAACTAATTTGGCAACACGGTCTATAATTTAAGATTTTGTGCAGTTTTAAATGCGAGGTATCCAATATGAGGACATTTGATTTATATATTTTACCTAAATGCCAGAATGCAATGAAAAACGTAATTATTACACTATATACTGTTAAAACAGACGGGATAAAATAGTGTGTAAAACAGGTTAAGCTATGGGGGAAAGTGACCTGTCTGCAGAGGTTAAAGCGCATGATGCTTGTATATACGGTACAGTATGGTAGAATGGATTAGGCTGAGTCCGTCACGTGTGCCAGTGGCCTTGACTAATCTGACTGTGTATCTGCTGGTGTGGTTAGTGCAGCGGAGGAGGTACAGATAGCTCCTCCCTGCTCTCCAGCTCTGTTTTTATAATCGGGCGTAGAAACAGGAGCATGGGCTTCAGCTGCTGACATCACGTTCGCTCGAGTGGATTCTGCACCAGAGACGGAGGGTGAGGGAGGGACGGAGAAAGGGAGGGGTAATTGTTGCCATGGTGAAAGGTTCTTAAAGCAGCTGCTGATTCGCCCGTGCTGTATTGCACCCCTTTCCATTCTTCTCCTCTCCCCGTCTGTCTCCACTGTGTGCTTTCAGCAGCCATTCAGGCAGGAGATATGTAGGCTACGGTGTCGGCTGTGGACCTTCCTGCTTCAAACCTTTTATGCGGTCCGCCACACGCAGGGATGGGACACTCTGTCATCCAAACACAGAGAGAGGATTCTTGCAGGTAGGACAAAGATATCCTTGTTAGGAGCCCTCTGTTTTTTCACACTGCAGTGTCTGAATGGATGTATGTAATTTTTTTTCCCCTCTCCTGCCAAGCCTGACTCTGAAACCGAAGCTCTGCATCATTAGAAGCCCTAGGCTCTTGATTTACACCTACCCTTTTAAACAGTTTCCTGGCCACTGCTTACTCGTTTGTTGTCTAACACGTGTTTTTTTTTTTTTTCTTTCACCTTTTGAAAGGACTTAGGCAGGCGTGTGTGTGCTAACATGCTAAATGCACCATGCTTATTTGTAATGGATGGGAGTGAAAGGTTTGATTCCTTGGAGTCTTTATGGGTCTGCAAATGATGAAAAGGATCCCCAAATACAAATAATAATCTACTCCCTCGCTGTTGAGCCAGTAATGTGTTGATATGCACTGCATTAATAATTTATTCAGCTGGTACTAGTGGGTGCCTTTTTATTGCTAGATTTCTTGTCAGTGTAATCGGATTCTAGGACTCATAACATAACAGTAATGCACTTCTGAAGGTTTTTGGATGAAATAAGATAAATGAGAAGGTAATGAAATTGTGTGTGTGTGTGTGTGTGTGTGTGTGTGTGTGTATATGTGTGTATATATATATATATATATATATATATATATACATACATATATATAGAGGAAGTGTAGAAGTGGCAGTGCCTTTTTTAAAATGGTGCTCACCAGAGGTAGCTGTGCATTGAGTTAACATTTTCTTCTGGTCGAGGCATAAACACAGTGACTCCTCTGGCTTGAATGATGAAGGACCTAAGCAGTGACTTGTGGGGAAAAAAACTGCTGCAGCCCTTTTTTTCTGTGCTGTGCTGTGATATGAATAGATTTTTTTGACTTTCATCTTGCTTTTGTCCTTTTTTTATGACAGATGCTATCGATAAAGGGGACAATAGAAGACTTGGTAAAAAGCCAATATTCAGTAGCTCACAGGTAACAACTGTTATTCCACAATCTTCTTTTTTTGAGAAAGATTTTGTTAGAGCAAAAACAAGAAATCGTTCAATTTATTTTAGGAACTTTTACTTAACTAATGATGTGAACCTTGGAGGCTATTTTAGCTCAAACAAAGCGATGTGCGTTTGTGGCCATCAGATGCCAGATGTCATAGATAGAGCTGTATAATATACAGTATAAAATGAGCAGCTGGATATTTCTGAACAGATGTATACATGAGATAAGCCTGTCAAGATGTGAGAACTGTGGAGCTGAGATCTCTCAGGACTGATGGAGTCGGAACAGGAATGTTAATTTACTGAACCAACTAGGTCACTAAAGTACTGTACTGTAGTTCTATTGATACTAAAATGCAATCAGGAAAAAGTGTTTAGTTCATTTGCAAAAGCAAAAGAATAAAGGAGCATCCTCTCATTCAGCTGTAAACCTGAAACTAAGAACTTCTCAAGAGCCATAGGGTGAAGTTAGCAGTTTCCTATTAAGTTCAGTCTTACAGTTATGTAACTAAGATGGTTTTTTCTTGCAGCAAAGGGCTGTAAAATGTTCTTCATCTGCACCTGAGAGTCCTCCCGTGCTAAGGATTGAGAGAGCGTCCGAACCTACAAGTTCTTCCTCTCGTAGTGTTGCATCAGCCATGAAGTCTGATGGCCTAGGGACAGCTAACAAACCAGAAGATGGTCACACGTCCAAGGCAAAGAATGTGAAGAAGCCAGGAGACCGGAGTGTTGCAGCAAAGCTAAAGGCAGCATCAGCTGCCACCCCAGTTGTCAACGGCACTGGAGCTGCTGGAGCCAGACGGGATGCAGCCAGTGTCAATGTCCCAAGCAGCTCCCACGGGGCTAAAGAGCAAGAAAAGAAGCCAAATCCAGGTGCGAGGCCTAAAACCTCTCCCCCAAGTTGCACATCTACAAGCCAAACAGGAGTAATAAAGGCTCAGAGGAGCTCATCAGGAAAGACTGACAGCACTGCTGGCACCCCGCAGGCTCAGCCCAGTGCATCCACATCAGGCAGCGCCTCGCCGGAGAACACTGCCAGCAGCCCTCGAAATGACACCCACTCCATTGCAGGTTTGCACTTTTGTGACTTTTTTTTTTTACAGTTTGTCATTGTAACTGACACCATTTACAACGCAGTACATCGCTAGCAGAGTCGGCTCCAGGACATAATTCTCTGGTGGAAATATGAGAGGACCAGGAGACTAATTATGATGATGAATGCTGTGCTGTGGCCACAGGCGCACTGTCGTGTATGAATGTTGATTTTTGAAGAACAAAGCACGAGGCCGTCCTTGGCAGCGTGCTGGCGTCAAACTAACGGCAGGGGTTAAAGCGCTATGCAGCTGTCACACACGGGGTGTGACTGATCACAGTTTTTGTGGTGATCTCGGTTTTGGGAAGGTTGTTCTTATATCAGTGCCTGTGGCTAAAGTGTGCCTGCCCCAGCTGAGCCTGCTGAAGATTCATTGGTTCATTCGTCAGTAAATGAAGGTTCCTATACTGTATATCTCAACTATCTGCCCTGAATAACTGCGATTAAAAAACTTAACATGCTGCTCGTGTTTTCTGCTTTAGCTGCAAAACCCAAACTTCAGGCCAAGGGAGTGAACAAATCCCCGTTGACACGACCTCCTCAGAAATCAGAGACAACAAAGACCAGCAGGTGAGCTTTAATCCCAGTATATCCGTAGACTTTCTCACTGTTGACATCTGTATTGTGAAATCCTGGATGTATCCTACAAAGGTTCTGATTCCTGTCCTTGTTGACCTTGGTCTTTTGGGCCATTTGAACTAAAATGACATTTTGGGAGACTGCCAGTATACTCACCATCATTACAGAGCCAAGCATTCAGGTAGCACAAGAAAACATCCAGTAGAGTGTATGTTCGTAATTCAAAAGTGGGCCACTGGTGTGGGTGCAGCCCAGTAGTTGTTTTTAGGCCATACGTGGCTAACATGAGGATAAAAGCATGTGTAGTGTTCTGACAAGCCTCTAATCTGTCCTTCAAAGATGTTAAAAATATCTCTATTACAAGCGCCATCTGTCCTAAGAGCACATGAATATTTATTAGATCACGTGGAAAAGAGCCTTATAAGCCTCATCAATTTAGCATCAAATGACTGCATCTCTGACCATAGGTTCAGGTAGCAGATCGTCTGTGCATTATTGGGTGTACTGTACTCAAACTCAGTCCGCCTCGAGCTCACAACAAATCTCAAACTGTAAAAATGTGTGTTCCTGAAGTTAGATCTTGTTAAAAGCCCAAAAATGACACAAGTAATTCTTTGTGTTGGTAATTAGCTCATATCTTAAGGCCTTTTCTTTGACAAAATGGGACAGGAACTTTGCTGCCTCCTGCTTTTGCAAGACATAAATTTACAATTTACTTTCCCCACATATCCTCTCATACATATGATGATGGAAGCCAGAAGCATTAAAACATTTAAGGTCACTTTGTTCTGTTTCATTATTTGCAGTCCTATCAATAAGTCAAGTGTGAGAGAAAGTGGCAAAGTCAAGACGGGTGCAACAGAAAAAACGTCTACTGGAGTGAAAGCTGCACCGGCAGACAGCAAAGCAAGAGGCACCCCAGACCACCCTGGTAGGATTTCAAATGTTTGCTTAATTTGAAATGTCGGGCAACATGCTGCAGCAAAGTATTAATGTTGTGGTCTGTCTTATTAGTTTCCAAACAAGGCTCCTCTGTGAAAAAGCCTGCTTCCCCCAGGAAAGAAGATGGGTTGAAAATCTCAGCAATGACCAAAGCAGCCACCGAAGCTCCCAAAAAGATCACAAAACCTGCTTCAGCAAGTGGAGCTTCAACTAAATCCAGCGCTAAACCGACTAAAGCTTCTTCGGCTGCCTCTAAGCAATCTTCAGTAGTAGCTGCCAAGTCTGGACCAAAGCCAAAAGGTACTACTGAATTATCTGTGGAGAAGTCATCGCCAAAATGTGGAAGAACTTCTAAAATCTCAGCTGCTGCTGCCGCCTCCAAGAAATCAGGAACTAAGGGAAAAGAGGCAGTGAATGGTAAATATTCAGAGTGTAAATCTGAGCTTGTCACAACTGAAAACACAGAGGATGTGGCAGAGCAAAAACATAGTATAGTAAGTCGGCGCGGAGGGGATTCACTTGCACTTCAACCAGAATCAATCCCTAAGCAGAGTGAAATACAGTCAGGAGATGTGGCCGGTGTTACGCCAGCAGCTAACAGCAACCATCAGGTGAAATCTGCTGCTGCAGACACCTGCAAACTGACCGAGGGGAGTAAAGTTAAACAGTCTCCAAGCGGAGTAGCCTCTGCTCACATCGGTGGAGGCCAAGTTCACGAGATCAGCTCCCCAAATTTCCAGAGAGACACGGAGCGCCCCATAGATACACCCTGCAGCATGGGTAGTACTGACACTCCCTTAGAGGACTCGTGGAGTGCCATCCATCACCAGATCAGCCCCGAGTCTGAGACCGGCAGCACACACACCACTTCATCTGATGACATCAAGCCCCGCTCAGAGGACTATGATGCAGGAGGCTCGCAAGACGACGACGGGTCCAATGACCGGGGGGTTTCCAAGTGCGGCACCATGCGCTGTCATGACTTCTTGGGTCGCAGTAGTAGTGACACGAGCACCCCGGAAGAGTTAAAAATGTACGAAGGTGGGGCCGGGTTGAGAGTGGAGGTGCGGCTGCGGGGGAGAGAGGCAGAGACCACCAGCGAGGAAGAGGGACAACGCCAACGTCCTCGCTCCTGGTTGCAAAAAGATGAGTTACGCGTTAAGGAGGACTCCTCACAAGTTGAAGCCACTGTCAAAAGCCTTCCCGACCACCAGCTCCTCTCCTCTGAGGAGGAAGAGGACGATGACGACGACGACGATGATGAAGAGGAGACGGAGGATGAGAAGTCGGAGGTTGAGGTTATTCCAGGTCATGCTCCACCACCACCACCGACAGATCCCTCACCACATTTCCAGGGCATAGTCAACCTAGCTTTTGACGATGACGGCGTGGAGCAGGAGAATGAGCAGCCTGACTACCAGTCGAGTAACTTCCGTCGCTCGGTGTTGCTGTCTGTCGACGAATGTGAGGAGCTGGGCTCGGAGGAGGGTAGTGTTCAAACTCCACCGCAGCTGCCCAATGACGCCGTCACTCCTTGTGATGTTTTTGAGTCCTGTGACTCTGCAGGTCCTCCGTCCAGCTGTGCCCCTTCTGGTGAGCAACTGAACCACCTGCCGTGCCAACCTACAGGTATGAAGCTGAAAACAAACACCAAGGAACAGGACAAAAAATCCTCCATATTTCTTACAGAGATCCAGGCGCCTGTACGGGAGCAAAGTAATCACATCCAGAAGGATGGAGGGAAGTGCAGCACCCCTCCCCCAGATGCCAACACTAAAGACGTCCCCCACCAGGAGCGCCCCTGCCACCTGGATCTGCGGCACACTGAACAATACAACGGAGCGCTGCACAAAAATCACACCAATCCGTCAGAAAGCAGGAAGGCTGATTTACATCTAGACTTAAATGAGCCTCAGTTGACAGGGGACTCTCCTGTACATGCTGCACAATCACCCGCAGGTAATGTATGATCTATGGACCCTTCCTAGACCCCGACTCCAAACCCATCTTATCCCCCTAGAAACCCCATCAGTGAAGGTTTATCCCTTAGACCGTACTTATGCCCAACATATACCTAGCCCACCGTCAGAGAAGGGATATTATTCAACATACTAGTTAGAGATACAAGTTCAAATTCAAATGAAGTCATCATATCACAGCTAAATGCTTGCTCTCATCTCCACTCATTAATTGTGTAGCTGTTGTGAATTTGAATTTGCAACATCCATATACTACATATATAGACGGTCTCATCGAAACAACTCAACTACCTGTAGCCAGCAGCATGTAGGCCTTGGTAACTCTTTCACACAGAACAGGGGGCCGATCATAGAATTGTATTTGTCAAAAATAATAATTCGCCTCGTGATAAGGCCTGTGACATAGCTACACCAATGCACTTTTATGTACATAAAAATATGATTTGTTTATGATTCTTTTTGTCATTTTCTTTTATGCAGTGAAAGGGTCTTTGGCCTTTTTAAGCCATAGATCATTTGACATAGTTGAGGGTACTTTGTACAGCATTTTATAAAGAATATACCCATTAGACCATCACATCGTTTTGTCATGTCGCTGATATTGAACATTTCTGACCCAGCTCTAAGCCTCAGAAGACGTCTCTTCTTCGTTGCTCAGTGAATGTTCCAGTAATTTTAAAGGAAATGTTCAGTTTTTGATTCACTACACTTTCACTGTTAGAAGAAGAACAAGTTATTTATTTTTGGTGCCACATTAACATCTCCAAAGTACTTTTACAAATATTTGTTAAAATGCTGTATACAGGACCTTTAAAACTTGTGTTCAGGTAAATTGTTTTGTGAAAAAGTGACTACCTGACATAAATGTCAAATACATTGTGTTTGTAGAGAAAAGACACTAAGCTGCCACTGCTTCCCAGAATAGCAGATTCCAGCGTACTGGGAGGAGATTCCCCTTGCTGTTTTTCTTTGCTTTAATTGAATATATATTTTTGTGGTTTTGTTTTTTTCCTATTTATTTGCACTGCACACATGCATGCTACCATCAAAAATGATTTGTCATGTCTCTAGGCCATCCATTATTTTTTGTCTGTGTTCTTTTCATTGTCCATTATCTTTTAGTGTACACTGTAGACTTGTGTCTGGGACAATAGTAGATCCATTTTTTAAGAAAACTTGTGTTAATGTGTTTTCTGAAAGCCTTTGTTCAGTAGGTTTATGTAATGTCAGTAGCTTCCTCTGTAAAATATGTGGCGTGTCTCTCGAGCAGCTGTCTAGTTTCTGCCATGTCTCTCTTTTTTCACATTAATTCATAATCAGGAATAAGAAAAGTTTTGCTGCACCATTACGGAGCGTCTATCCCAATGCAGACATGTAAATCATTTTGTTTTCAGCATCTTAACAGTGACCAGTTGCTTCACTGCCATTTTGAAATTGTTAAAAATAGAACACAAGGAATGTCAAAAGAGAACTTGGTGGTGTGCCATCTTGTGTTGCTACTAAGTAAAGCACTGTTGCTTGCATTTAGGTTTTTGTGACGATATTTAAGTCTGTTCTTCAGGTTGTGCACGTAAATCTCAACACATATCACTGCAGCGTACTGACGACATTCACTGGTGCTGGTAATGCATGACTCACTTGGTTTGAGCGGGTGGATAAAGAGATGCATTCAGATAGCATTCCTCTGTGCATTACCTTTAAGGCAACTGTCTACTGACATTCATATCTGATGGTGAATGTCCATATAGTGAGTTTAAAAATGGTATCATTAAAAGACTGCCCAGCTGATCATAATGTGACCAGCTCAGTTTCCCTCACCTGGCATTACTATGGCATATATTTTCAAATACACAGTTGCATTAAGGGTAAACTAGCAGTAATGTGTTTTATGTAGCGGGCTGTGACTAGTCTCTGAAATAAAAAAGCAACAACTGGAGGAGTGATCAGTTTGTCATTTTGCAGTATTGTCAATTGTTTTTAGGGGACAATGGTTGTGACAGATTGGATCAAACCTGCAAACATGACCGCCGACCATCCAAAGCCCTCTCTCCAATTCATGAGACGGATGTAGGAGAAGCCTTTGAGCACTGCTTGGACAAGGACAGGGATGGTAAACTGCGAGCTGATGAAGAAAAACAAAGAGTGGATGATGAGAAAGGCAGTGAGTTTGCAGAGCGGGATTGGAGCCTGCTCAGGCAGCTCCTCTCAGACCAGGAGTCCAATCTGGGTGTCATAAACCCTGTTCCTGAGGAGCTCAACCTAGCTCAGTACCTTATTAAGCAGACTATTTCTCTGTCACGTGACTGCCTGGACTCACAGGCCTTCTTGTCCCCAGAGAAGGAGACCTTCAAGCGCTGGGCAGAACTCATCTCTCCAATGGAAGACTCCTCCACGAGCATCACTGTGACCAGCTTCTCCCCAGAAGACGCTGCATCTCCACAGGGGGAGTGGACCATCGTAGAACTGGAAACACATCACTGATTACACAGAGGAGAGCCCGTCTCTTTGAACAACTTTATATAGAACTTAATTTATTCTAGTTCCTAAACTATTTCTGTTTTTGTTTTTCTGGACTCTGCAGCAGCTGATTTGCATTCTCCACCATGCCCTCAATGAACTGTTTCTTAACATAAATGAGCTGTTATGCATGCTGATATTTTTGTATGTTTGTTAAATAGATGTTACGTTGAAAGCTCTAGAAAAGAGTAAGGCAAAAAATTATTATTTCCCATGGCATTAATATGGTTTCTTAAAGAAGAATAATATTAGCCTACTGGCTTGCATTTAGTGTTCTACAAATAAAGGTTTGTGTTTATGAAAAAAGAAAATCACTGAGTGATTTCTACATCACACCATTGCCTGTTCGTTAGCAGGAAACCTTGATAAACTGAACTTGGGGACAGTAAAAAGCCTGTTAATCCAAATCACACATGTCCTCATCCAATTATAGTGCTGCGTAATAGGTTAACAATAACAAGGGTTAATACAGAGACTCACAGTGGTTATTTTGTTGCCTTGGTAACTCAAAATGCCAACTAAGTACAATACGGGACGCCATGAGTGAGAGATCAACAGTTAGTCCTGTGAGGTTTTGGGTGATTTGCGTTGCCATGGTAACTGTGTTTTATATTATCCTATTGATTTTAAATGGCAGGCACCAATAAGTAAAATATTGTAAAACAGGTCGTGTGACAGTTATTGTTCTAGAATCACTTGCTTAGTTGGAACTCAACCCTGTAAATTCCCAACAGTGAGAAATGAGATGAAGGGGTTTACCAGTGAGGTAGCAATGCAGGACGAAACCCAGAATTAAACCGAGATCTAAACATTCAACGTATCGAAATGCTGAAGGAGTAACGTGGACAAGACTTCTTGTATTATACAAATGAAATGTTCTTCTAAAGACGAAAAGATTGATTCTCTGCAGAAGACAATCTTGAGGCTCCGGAAAGAGATGCAAGAAAACTACATAAATGAAAAGGCCCTTCACCAACAAATCAAGTCAATCAAAGAACATACTAATACTAATCTCAACCACTTCACTTACAACTGAACCAAACTGCGAATTGATCTTAAGATAGAATACAGAGAAAGAAGTCCAGTTGCCACGACTAAACCTTCTGACAAGGGTTTATCCAAAAGCAACTGGGCTTTCCTAACGACGTTTCACCCTTCCCTTCCTGAGGGCTTTCTCAAGTCTAGAATGGAAGGTAAAACGTCCTCAAGACACCAAACAAGTCCAGTTACTTTTGGATAAAACCTTTTTGGGATAACCATGACCTGGATGACTGAGAACCTCCACAGGTACTTCTGACAACTACACCTGGATGACTGAGAACCTCCACAGGTACTTCTGACAACTACACCTGGATGACTGAGAACCTCCACAGATACTTCTGACAACTACACCTGGATGACTGAGAACCTCCACAGACATGCTATTGGATGGTTTTGAGCTAAAGGAGCCCCGAGTAGGTAAAGAAAAGGTTGAGAACCATGGGTTGGTGCAAGTTGTCAGCTTACTACTCGATACTACATCTTTGGGCTGCTTAAAGGCGAAAGTGGCGCGCGTGCTGCAGTCAGCGCCTCGAGGCGGTTGGCTCGTGCCAACAGTCAATCACGCTTAGGCTGAAGTTATCACGGTGAAGTTAATTTTAATTCCATTTTCGGCGACCAGCAGACAATGGCAGAGCAAGAAGAAATGCTCCCTCAGTGGAAAACCACGATTATAGTCAGCGCCTCGCTGCGGGTAAGTTTGAACGAGCTGTCAAACATGTTGATCGAGGTTTGTTAGCTAGCTAACGTCAAGCTAAAATCATCCAAACACAGCTCAAAAAGGACGTTTTGGTTGTTATATTTTATCAAATCATCAATCGTGGCTTTTAGCTCACTTTATAAGCAAAGGTAACGTATTTATATTTATTGCCACGTCTTTTTCTTCCCTCTAACGAGAACCATGATACCACAAGGATGCTCCAAACGCAGCAGCATCGAATCCGATTATCACACGGCGTTGACAGCGGAGCTTTTATTTTCCCACGGTCAGGTAAACCGCTTGTTCAGAGCAGTTAGTCCTCCAGCACACATACCTAAACCCACTGTGTAACCTTGTTACTAAGCTGCTCTGTCATGGATGTTGTGCCCAAAGTAAACTATCCATGTATAACTCCTTCACTAGGTATTGCATTTCTGTTGGTTGAGCCTCAAGGCCTCCCAGAGCATCTTGAGGAATCAGGACTCATTGAGAGGATAAAGAAATTCCTCCACACTCACCGGAATAGCTTTCTACTTCTCTACACCCCCTTTAATGGGAAAAAGGATTTGGAAATCTTGTCAGGGATTCAACAAAGGTACAAAGAAAGCAGTGCTATGTCAATTTAGTTACTTAGTGGTTGTGGTTTATTTAAATTTATTTATTTATTACAGTCATGCAATTCCAAGATTTATGTATTTTGTACTACATCTAATTAGGCTTATTCGGATTCAGATTTTTTGGCAGCAGTCTCAGGATCCTGCCTGTGCGAAACAATGCTGAGATTGTCAAAGGAATGCTGACAATTGCCAAGGTACATACACATCGATAGATAAATGTAAATGTGGATAACAATTTATACATGATGTTGCTTTCCTACTATGAAGTAAGCAAGGGCTCCTTCACCTGCAGGCCACCAGTGAGCCCCATGTAGACCGTATTCGTGAGCGGATGTCTCTGGTTCGGGCTCACATCATTGAAAGCAGTCCTGTTTGGAAGATGCTAATGTGATGTGAAGCTCTGCAAGTGATCCACCATGGTTTCCAAACACATCTATTGTTTTATTTGATGCAATTCTTGAGGTACCAAAGCAAAGATTATAAATTTTTATAATACGGTGTTAGGTTTGTTGTTTTTACATTTGTTTGGCAAGGAAAGTTCATCCTTCATCCATCCGCTTTTTTATTCAAATAAGGTAAATGAAACACAATTTAGAATAGTTGTTCAACTGTAGGAAGTCATACTTTAGTGTGGCATCTTCAGCTTTTCTTCTGTAAGCTCTTCAATACGGACTATAAGACTCTCCATCAGGTCAAATGTCACCAAAGCGCTCTGCAACATCTGAGACACATAGGAATGGTCAGTTTTCTGGTCTTCCAGATGCCATTTCATACAGGAAAATAGGAAAGAAAGTATCTATACCTGGTGCTGGACCTCTGGGGACATATTAGATACTTTCTTATGCTTCAACTTTATACTTGTGACCAGTGTGGTGGCTTTAGCAGCATCTCGTGCTTCTAGAGGTGGGCAAAAGACATAGTTGGTAGTATTAGAACAGACTGTGTACCATTGCACAAAGCTATTCTATTGATATATATATATATATATAATTTAATACCTTTAGCTTTTAGTTTTTGATTCTCCATAAGGGCCTTTAGCTCTGCAGAATAATATGCTCTTGATAAACTGATGCACACACGCACCATTTTAAGGTAATCTTCTTTGATGCTGCACAGTTCCTCCCACACACCTGTCTGAAGAGAGGAGAAGTAAATCATCAACTTTGTGTATGAATCAGTCTAGCAGATTAATTACTATTAAATAAGACCAACTCACAGTGCTCCTGAGTTCTTCATCTCTGAGGAGGAGATAGCGAAGAAGGTTCAGACTCTCCATTATCCTGCATAAGTAAAAATAGGGCAGTGCTCAATGTCTGTGTGAGTTAGTTCCCATGTTTACAGATGTTTGCATTTGAACGTCTTGAGAGTCTGTTTGTATCACGTTACTCACCTGTCCATACTGTTGAGCAAATCTGTGTTGGCTCCTTGTGACAAACGTAACACCAGTCTCAACAGTGAGAGAAAGTCAACCCCCAAGAGCCATTCACTGCCATGACCTGACTAGAGGAGAGTTGTTATAGATTAAACACATTCTGATGAAATGTATATGCATATTTAAATATTTATATTTTTTTGTTGCCTGATTTTAAACTCACACCTGTCATCTTTAATCTCACCTTCAGGGAGAATTCTACTTGATTCTTGATGTTCTTTATTATATAACCTTCTACTCCTGCATGGTTGCTGGTTTTTAACATGCATCTGCAAAAGAAAAAGGTTAAATAGAGTTACTTGGTCAGTAGTAGATATTGTATAGCAACAGAGTGTCGAGACAGTATAATAATACAAATGTAGTTTCAACTATTTCTCTGTAAAATACAACCCACCCTGAGTCAGTGTGTAATGTGATGTCCAAAGATGGATTTCTTTCCTTACAATTCTTACCTGAAGAACTTGTGTTTTGCTTCAGCATCTAATTTATCAATGAAGAGCTGGAAAACCTGTAGTCCCGATTGTCTCTGTGAAAGCGACGATCACACAAAGAAAAAGCAGAAAATCCACAAGTTTCACATCATCACAGATATATGAATACGTTTCTTTCGTCTGGGATATTCGTATACTCACCAAATGGTGCATTGGACAGTCAATGAGAATTTGCCGCAGGTTCTTTGAGAATAAAAAAGCACAAGTCATTGATTTTGACCCCAAATTGGCCACACAACTAAATGCTTATAGGACAACTGTGCCATTTTATTAGTTAATGTGCAAATAAATTCTGATGTGGCTAAAACGTCTCTCTCATAGCACAAAGATATTTGGTTGGTTGCTGAAATTTTACCTAATCCTCAGAAGAGGCAGGTGACAACATGGAAATGGGAATATTTATTTAATTTACCCTTTAGAAACAGGGCTATGAGCTGTAGTAAGGCACCCTGTGAATCAAAATGTCTGATAAAATTCTTAGTTCACCTATTTACCATGAAAGAAATGAAAGTGTAATCACGCTGGTCTTACCTGTGGCACACTATAAAAGCTTTGCAGTTCCAGTAGGCTCACTGGGAGACTGTTGTCCTGCACACTCTTCAAGTTTTTTGCATAAAGAGCCTGATTGATAATATCACAATTAGAAAAGAAAATACTTTCTGTTTGTTTGTATATAGTATACTGACGCACTCTTACCAGCCCTTTGAGCAAGTGTGACTCCTTTTTACTGTTGAACAAACCAAATCACAGGTTATTTTTAAAAGTTATTTTTGAAACCATAACCATAATTAATGTTGTTTTCACAGCATACCTAGTGAGCAGCTGATTGACATATTCCATATTGCACTGAAGAACAAATACAGGGCTAGAGCAGGAAGAAGTAGTACAGCACAGTTACACTTAACACTTTTATGTATGCCAGTGAGGCTGCGTCTCATCGTTGTTTCTCATCTCACCTGAACACTACAGGAAAGCTGTCTATGGCGAGATGCTGGACAAACAGCAGGTAAGCCAGACATGCTCGGGATTCTTTAGACTGACAGTCGTCCATGTGGATGGTTTTTTTCAGGGAGTTGAAAAACAGAAGCTCTGACAGCGACTGTTGGATTGCGGAGAGTGTTGCCTGGAGGATGTTGTATAGGGAAATTAACATCATTAATATACGTAACGTGGAACATGAGCCACTCCATTAATGCTTGGAAGACGGTAGGACTTTGGCCCGACCATTATCTCTGCTGCAAAAAGCCAAAGTGACGAGTTCCTGTTTCTGTGTAGTTCAGCTTCTAGCACAGGCTCTCTCAAGCTCCTCATGCAACTGTAAGAAAAACTGATTGAGACCAAGCCTTATAAAGCCACTAATACGTCATGTAAAATGTTAATATTGTCATGTAATAATAAACTGAGTGTTAAATGTGCATTATCAACTGCAACACTCCAAGAAAAATACTGTTTGATACAAAGAAACTCGACTGTTATGTGTCATTGAACAAAGATTCTCTCTTACAACTTGAGAAGCTCAGTCCTTAGCATCTCGTCCTCAGCGGTGCTGATAAAGTTTCCATTTTTCATCTTCACCTCCTGCACAAAACACTTTGTAAATTCAGCCAAAGCACTGCAGCAGCGGCACAGTCCATATTCGTCAGCCTCCTCCTGCTGCTGGGTGTAAGGTACAGGCAGCCTGCTCAGCTGCTTCTGCAGGGCAGACAGAGCCAGGCCCACACAGGCTGCCCTGCTTTCATCCAGGCGTAGCAACACTATGCAGGACACAAGTTTGATGTTATTATTAACGTACAGCAGGGGGAGCCAGATACCTTTAGTAACACCTGCACGCTTAATGAATTTAAAAGATCTGCCTGTGCCAGACTTTATAGAGATATTTGTCATGACGGAATAAAACACATTTGTTACGAGAATATCAAGAATAAACTTATAGCTCCAACGTAATGAATGTAAGAGCTGCTACACGCTGCCATTATTCATAATGCTTCTTAGTCCTCACTAATGAAAGTCATTAAAGCTCCACCCATTGTGTCTGAGGTATATGATCAATAATATAAGGCTCTCTATAACAGTCTTTCCAAATGGACGGTCGACAAATGTAAAGTATTGTATAAATTGACATTCCTAATGTTGCAGTCTATGATATATTTGAAGACTTACTAGCTCACAGTAAGAGTTGTTACCTGTTTGCAGATGCGGAACAAGAGCTGTGATGGTCTCAGAGATGGCACCTGGATGAATATCCTCAATTAGTGCGAGCAAACTCTGCACGAGATTCTCTGGCCTGCAAGTCTGAGCAGACATTTATCGTGAGGCTGTATGTAGGAAGCATATGTCGTTATGCAGCAGATGTTTATGCAGTTCACATACCCTGGTCAGATGTGTAATTGCAGTCTGGCAGTGTTCGAGCGCGTTCCCTTTTTTAACTACCTCGTTCACAAGTGGTGCCATGAGAACAAAACCCACAGACTTCACAATCGCCTGGGTGCAAGAGAAAAATGTATATAAAACATTTGCTATTGTCTTCCTTTTCTTTTGCTTGTGTCACTACCTAAACGGGTGCATGCAGCTGCAACAACTACAGCTTCACACTTGGTTTGACCAACTGTAGCTTCTAAGCGCACGATTGTGGGTGACAGGAGGACGTGGTAGAGCTGGAGAGCTTTTTCAGAGTTGCAGGTCGAAGTGCAGTACAGTAAACGAGCCTTAGTACAAGTCAGAGGCAAACTTAAAAGATTGGTGGTAAATCAAGCTCAGAGTAAACCAAATCACGAGTTATACATTTATTTTTGGAAATCTTACACTCGAACACACATGTACCAGGTAATCAGCAATATGTAGGGAAGGGAAGGCTGGAAAACTAGCAGGATTGCAGCCCTCTGACACCCCTGCCCTGGTCCATGTTGAAAGCCAGGGATTTCCCATTTGATAATCAATCATTGATCCACTTGGCATCAGTTTGGCAACAGAAACAGGAAAGATTCATAAATGACACGATTCTAAAAGTGCACTTATAATTGCTTGGAGTGTGTAGAAATGGGACAACCAAGGGCACTTAGAGGAGTGCTGCGTTGAAGAGGGTTATCAGTGGAGCGAGAAATCTGAAGGAATATCTTCCTGCTCCCCCTCCACACCTCCGTGTCAGAAGGCCAGCAGTCACAGAGTGGTGGCTGGGCTGCATGTTAATGTTTAGCGTAGCAGCAGGGAAGTGGCTGCTGCTGCTGCTGCTGCTGTTCGCTTCAGTAGAGATGTGGCCAGCGTTGAGGTTGCAGTGTGACGGTTTCCCCCGTGACAGATTAACACTGGCTGTATTCCGTCGCATCGTACGGGCGCGGCGTGAGGATAGATCTGTAAGTTGTGTCAGCGGTAGTACCTGGTTTTTCTCGTCCTGAATGATGTTCAGTAGTTGTGCACTGTTGCCCTCGGTGAGACAGGTGAATCCTAAAGTCTCGATCTGCTGGAAGTCCTCTAGCTTCAAATCTTCCTCTGGAGTGTCTCGCTAAACAGAATGAAGGATGCACCACAGCAACTTTGACATACTTCTGCATGCCCATGTGCACAAGTCATTTGATTAGATAAGTTATCGTATAATCTAATTACAGTATCAAAACATTCGAATGAAACTCTATGTAAATTGGAAGGTAGATACATTGCGACCTTTATTATCATTACTGTACTATGAGTCATCCATCAAAGTAGGCGAGTTATTTAGACGTCAAAAGGTCATTATCCCACAGACTCATTATGATAAGTGATCGTGAATATGATTGACTTACCCATCTCTGAATGATGTCGTTCACTTGTTCTTCATTCATCATCAGTGTCTCCTGAGGCCTCACAGGCAATCCTGTTATCAATGTGCCTTTATGTTCAACAATAAGCACAGGAGACGGCGGGGCAGCCGCAGGAACCGGTGTCAGCAGCAGTGTCAAAATGATCAAACGTGCAGCTCTGCTGAGACTCTGTAAGAAACCTGGCCATAAACCTCTTATCTCCCTTTGTGCTTGTCATGTAATAGGATTAAACTAGAGCCTGTCTGTATGGTCACAGGAAATCTGGAAGGTTCTGGTCATAATAACGCATCACGTCCTGTAAAATAAATAGTAATGTACCTGTGGAAGGACTACAAGTGTTCTGTAAATAGTTAAGTGACTTAATGGTATTCAAATGAATGAGTTTGTGGCTACCCAGCAAACTACAGCCCACACTTCCTCTACTGTAGGTGGGGATATGCCACTAAGCCCAGTCTGTGCCTGAAATAGCATATTTGTTTTCTTGTCGCACTGATGTGATGTTGTTAAAAATACTATTTATAATGTTTTTGCCGCTCTATTATCGAGCATGTCTTTGCCATAAATGCCTTAAAGCATACTCAGGTGTTATAGATAGTTTATTTTAGTATCTACTCGCACCATTAATTTAAATTTAGGATGTAAAGTTAAACGGATGTTACGGTGCACACCATCTCTGCGTTTGCGAAGACAGGTTGTCCGTGTGCGGTATGTAGTTATGACGTGCAGACAGATTGGCAAAGAACTAGACGAAGAGGTGATTTGCCAAGGGGTCAGCTATGATGGTAAAGTAAAAATGAATGGGACATAATATTACTGCTGATGTACAGACATGTAGACAGATGGCTGCACTGTGATTTACATTTCTACTCCTTTCCAGCAGCCGGTACAACTCCAGGAAGGTCAAAACAGCAGCTGGGTGTCCACATATTGTAGATAAACATACACAGGTCTCATCCTCTGTTAGCTTCCTCGTTCTCACCCTGCTTTATTACACGACTGCTCAGATCCTGGTTGAGTTCTATTGGCTGTTTTTATATTCAAACGGTTGTCACAGTCACAGCTTGTTAATCGTGCACACGCGATTGAGAGATTTTGGCCCTGAACAACTACCTGCTTCATTGTCTTTAATGTTTATGGTCGTTGCCTTGCTGCCTGATTCACTTTCTCTTTAGTGGCATATCATTTAACATTCACTTATACTAGAATTCAGTAGTGTCATCGTCATCGTAGATGTTACCCCGTGCTTCCTCGTGACCTGGGCTATTACATGCCTTGCCCTGGGTGCTATCTTTGATGGTCCGTTGTGTGGACTGCTATGCTGCCTCAATTTATATGTGCCAGAAATTCAACTGGTGGAGCCCAAGCACTTTGCAGCCTGGTGAACATCAACAAGCAAAGCGTTCAGCCGTGTCAGACCTGGCAAGTTCCAACTTGGATGGATTTGATTAAATAAGACAGAGTCTACATTGAAATAATGGGATACTAAATTACGATGGTCTGACACTGAAAAAGGGCAATAACAATGTGATATATACCTGATTCATAGATGATGCACTGCTTAATAAGAGCAGCGCTGGAGTCTCATTGAAACTCGCTCAGTATATTAGACAAATAAATCCAACTGTTTACAGAGAGGCAGAGGGATTAAGAATGCTTTTCCATGATTGCTTAATGACAACATATCGCTTCTCTATGTAAACACAAAGGGGGGGGGGGGGGGGGGGGGGGGGGGGGGGGGGGGGGGGGGGGGGGGGGGGGGGGGGGGCGGCGGCGGGGGGG
>JAUMTR010000019.1:2342024-2387479 GCA_032270685.1 Microctenopoma stevenorrisi | reverse complement strand
TTATCTATTTAAAAAAAAAGGCCCCCCTCCCCCCCCCCCCCCCCCCACCTAACCCTCCAGCTTGTGTAATATAATAGAAATATAATCACTGACGTCCTGCTTCCACCATGACAGCTTCAGTAAAGGAGCAGCTTGAGTACAGATTTTGGATGAATAGGGAGAGAAGCATGTTTGAACGGTCGGATTTAGCCGCCAGCTGCCGCTCAGGTTTACTCTCTGTATTGCAGTGTGATGACAGCCTCAGGCAAAAGCCACAGAGCAAATACAGTAGGCAATCTGCTGCTCGCTCCATGTTTGTCCCTGATTGTGTCTTTCTTTATTGCTGGCTGATGAAGTTTTATTTTGACAGTGGTTCCTGGATGCAGAAATTACAAAATTATATAATCTAGGATTATGGTTAGTGTGATATAGCTTATGTTTTCTTTATTTGGAGTTGCTAATGTACAGAAGTGCTTTAGATAAACAGTTTTATTGTTGTTATATGTTGTTTATTTTACTTTCATGTAGTTTTAAAAACAAAAAAAGTAGTCCTGTTATGTTTGATCACGGGTTCCTATTTCATCCCGGGACTTCCTTCATAAACAGCTTCTATGATTTTAAAGGGTAAAAAGTTCAAATACATAATGCGCAGCTTCAAAACAGCTCCTCTGGCCTTGACACTAGAAAGGTTTGTTTAAGCTCCTGTGTCTTTAAGATCCCCCCATTGCCCCCATCCTGCCCTGTTCTGATTGTCCAGCTCATGGATGTTGTTAGAAGCCCCGCCCACCCCACCCCAAATGTTGTCAAACCCCCTAAAACGATAGATCATTTTGATCTTTTACAATTTCATATACATACATATATTTCACTGACAAACAACAAAACAAAACAAAAACTTTACTTCCTATTATTTTGCTTAGCAGACACATTTACCCAAAGAGACTTCCAAGGAGCTCGCGCTGAGTGTGTTGCTCAAGAGCACACCTCATATGGGGGGATGGGCTGGGGCTCAATCCTGCGCCCTTCTGCATCCCAGGCTGATGCTTATCCCACCAGGTCAAATAAAAGCGAGACTGTGAACTTAAATAAATAATAGGTCTAGTTAGATCTATATATCATTTTGTTAAACCGTTGAAGCTGCTGCTGCAGGTAGTGGGTGGACTTCCCCCTAGGACCTAGGGGGAAGCTACATGTCACAATTTGCTTCTCTCTGTTGTTAAACAGTCACAGAATCACTTCAGAGTCTGATACTGTGACGCTTCCTGTCAGTGACTGATGTACCGTATACTTAACTTTATTTCCGTTTTCTCGTGTCCAGTCCACAGCTTCGGTTTTAACAAACTGGGATTTATAAAAAAGCATCCAATAAATCTCACACATCTTTAACACAGCCATATCACAAACTGTGAGGCTCAGTGGTGCCGCTCTCCATCATTCTTTCAAATGAACACAACATGTGAAACTCATGGACTCATTCAGACTGACACTAAAAGAAATCTTAAAGATTAAGGAAACCAAAGGAGAAACCACTGCAGGAAAATGAGCCACATAACAACAAAACAGTTGCAGCTTATCTACTGTCCCCGTTTTCCCCTCAGGTGTATGCTGTAAATAAATAAACCTAAAATTATTTAGAGTGCACAGAAGTTAGAGTAACACATAGCTGATTCAAAATGATATATTTAAGCTTTCCACTCCTGATTGCTCCACCTGCGCAGCTACAAGTGGAACGGCTCCGTTCACCAACAACCTAGCAACGACAGAGGTGCTTCCTGAAAGACACTTCAAATAAACTGGTGCTAACAATGAGCGAAGCAGTGGCAGCTAACCTGAGAAGGTTTAGTGTGCAGCACCCACAGCGGCCAGTTTTCCACTGTGCTCGACATCAACGGATGCAGCATTTTAAAAACGAGTTTAAAAGCGAACCAAATTGGCTGAACTGACACCTGGGAGTTTCACTACCAACCACCACGCACAAAGCTTTGGGTACTTCAAATTCTAATTTTATTTGTCATACATAGTACAACATGCAGTAAAATACTTGAAACACAAAAAGCACAATATGACCTCCTGTTTCTAAAATCTCCATCATAATCTAGTAAGCTAGTATTTTTCTCAAACCACTGGGTCCAAGGTCAAGAGCTGTGCTGTTGAAAACATTGTGTTGAGCACATGCCATAAGAAAGTGAAAATGAGCTCAGCTCTACATGTAAGAAATCACTGGTCCATGTTAGTAAAATACTGGCCTTTTAATTTGCTGATTATTTTTTAGTACAAAGAATCAGAATTCTTTGATGATCGTGACTGAAAGCAGTTGTCACTTTCCAACTCAGGAGGGCACTGTTTGTCCAGAGGCCCGAATCCATGGGAGTAGGACGGATTCATCTGTGAAATCCTTATGGAAGCATGGCCTGGATATGTAGGTGGTGATTAACCCATTTTTTCCTACTCTAGTCAACAGCATGTGATTCACTTTGTGTCTCGGAATAGATGCTGCCGTGGCAGGTGTGTCTTTTTGTCAACAAATGTCTCACAAGCGTGGAGGGGACAGGAGAAAGGGCAGTTACTCTAGGAACAGTGGACAGGTCTGTTGAAGGTCAAGCCAAATCTGACACAGTCGGCAGCTTCACTTTACACCTGCAGTATATCTACGAGTGTATGTATGTGCAAGCCGCAACTTCAGTTTCCATTTCCCTTCGTAACTGTCCTGAGCATCATCTTCAGGTCAGGTATGACGGTCTGTGTTCTTTGGAGCAGTCAGCGGTGTTCAGAGTCACTATCAGATATCCATGTATATTTCATTACCAAGGTGCATTGAGAACATACTCCTACAAGCGTCAGAATATTTAACAAGTAGTAGTATTCAAGTTTGGGGTTAAAAGTAAAGTCACTTGAATTCGGAGGAGTGTATTTTCAGAGCGTAGCTCAGCGTTTGTGCTCTCGCTTAGAAGTGACAGTTTGTTCCGTGTTGGAAAGAAAGTAACGGGACTGGAGCAGGATGGTTTCAGTCGTGTGGCACACGTGTGCAGTATTTATGGAGCAGTCTAGTATACAAACAGGCAGCAGTCCTGTGAGAGCGAGACAAAGCCTCTCTATTTTTCCCCTCCACTCCGTATTTCCTTGGTGACCTCTTAGAGAGCAAGAGGTTCTAAGTGAACTATTTATCCAGTCTGCTTCCCTCGGGGGGGCTCTGCAGACTGCTGCAAGCTCTCCCGTCTGCCCAAAACCTCCCCAGGCCCCGCTTTGCTTGTCAAGAAAACTTGCCATGTTTAGGGCCTGTCTCGTGGGTCCAGACGATTTTAAGACATTTTCTGTCCAGATTTGCTTTTGTGATTGCTGCTTCTATATTTGTGAATTTTAACATTTCTATATCTGAATGGATCTGTTCCCCCAAATCACTCAAAAAGATACGTTACTCTGGTGATATATTCAGCAGCAGGTTTGGAAGTGAATGATTCCGTCGGGTATATATGTATCTGGTGTGTTCTTATTATCATTTTTCTTATTTTCTCACAAATGGTGCTGCTGTGGAGGAGGAGTGTGGTGGTATAATATCTTTAGGGGCAGCGGGACACCCCAGTGAACTGAGAGCTAATGGAGACGGTGTTCTCACAGGGGAGGATCTTAACCTTCGCCCCTTTTTGTAAAAGCTTTGCTCCTGTAACAAACAATGGCAGGGAGGGGCTGCGTGCGGCGTGGTCTGAGTGTGTCTGGTCAAGTTTTTTCTTTCTTCCTTCATCTCTTTCGATGGGGAGCGAAGCAGCTTTATCTGTCCGTGTACTGTGAGGTGAAAGCTCCCGTGTTGAGACAAAGGTCCAGGCCGGACGCTTCAGTCTGTCCTGCTCGGCAGCATCGGGTCTGGTATTAAGTCACCGCTGGGGAGAACTGCATCAACAAATCCATACCACCTGCACCATACCGACTTCACCACCGCCTACACAACCTTTTGTAAACCGGCATTTTGATGTGTTGAGTTGTTCCCAATCAATACACACAGAGCGGACGCCTTAATAGACACAGATAACCGCTGCTTGTCTGGTGTATCTCTGGGATGTGGAGACTGACACCCTGTCTGACTTCGATCAATAAGAGGCGCGTGCCCACTCTGCTATCGCACACGGGGCTTGGTTTCCCCCGGCAGTGGGGTAAAACTGCCCAGCAACTCCCCAAGGTGGATGAATCGGAGATGTTACATGTGAACCGGCTGTCAGAACAATTTTGTCATCCTCTCTTCTCTCCGGCATTTAAAGATGCTAACACACTGTGTTTGGGGTACCGATGTCTTGTTGGAAGTGATGGAGGCTTTTAGCCTTTTTTTTTTCTTTCCTTCTTCAAACTGCCTTTATCCGTTTAAGTGTTCACTCGAGTGTTAGAATTCCTATTTCACCTGCCACAGATGTCTCCTGACACTTTCTGCCACGCAGGACTTTCAGGTCAGCTGATCAGGAGCCTTCTTTGAATATACACAGTTTATCTAGATTCCTGTCTTTGACTTTACACGTTTTTTTCATTCTGTATTGTTTGTTTTTATAAGAGATTTAAGGTTAGGATTTAACCTGTTAACATTGAATTTAACGTGTTTTGACAAACAGTCAATAGCTGAAGATCAGTGGGAGTCTTCGGAGTGAAAACACAGAAGGCCAGATCACATTCAGCTTGGGGTCATTAATGTTTCAGAGGATGCCAGAGGGAGAATGGAAGAGTCACTGCGCTGCTGGGATCCATTTCCTTGGACTTTGCCTTTGTCATTTTGAATCAGTCCGCCGGTCTGCTGTGGAGTTGCTCTCTAAGTGAGTGAAAAGTGTCGCCTTTCACATGGATGCGATCCTTCAACGCATGTGGATTCCACCGGTCTTCTCCTGTGGGATTTTCTGTTTGCAACAAATGAACGCTTTCCTCTTTCTTGCTTGGTCTTCCTCAGCCACGACCCATTCTACGCGTCTGGGGCCGTAGAAGTACTTACAACCCTGCTCCTCTCCACGACGGCGTTGCTCTGGTTTGATCCTGCTGCAGTCTGACACATGACCACACAGACCCCTGAATGGGCATTAGTGCAGGCTTCAGCAAACCCAACATCTGTGCCTCGCAGCACTGCCACTGCTCAAATCATTCATTAAATCAGAACACAAAAAGTAACTTTACTTGAATGCCTCAGCATAAATATTTGATCGTGGCTGAGAATAAATCTTTGTCATTTTGTTCTCTTTCCTGTGGCTGTGGCCTCCTATTATAGACGCTCGCCTTGCTCTCTATTCATTTAGGTGCAGTATAGGCACACGCCTGGCTTTGTCATTTGTGAAACGGATCTTATTAATTTTTTAGAAAGATTCATAGCCGCAATCAGGCCCAGTTAGGGGAGACGACCGTATCACAAAGAAAAAGTCTTGAGCTGCCCGCTCGCTCACAAATCATATGCTGTTTACACAGCTCCAAGAGCTTTATAGGCTGTAAGAGGTTTTGTGTGTTTATCTGACAGAGACGTTCAACTTTCCTCTGTTACACAGGTGATTAACATTTTGGCTACGTGTCGGTGTGTTGTTCTTGGTTATTGACACACAGAGTCCCAAGTGAAGACGTGAGTCCTACAGCATTGATAAACATACATGTACCATAACTTGTTTAATAGAAAATGTGACCAAAAATGCACATTTGTTAGTTGGTATTTTACAAAGTCTTAACATTGTGTTTTAGGCCAGATGCACAGCTTCACTTCCTATTTCTCAATGTATGTGTGATACTGTGTATCTAGACTGTGGGAGGAAACCAGAGTACCCAGAGAAAACCCACATAGGAACAAGGGGCATTTTACACTGTAAAATGTAAATAACATCGGAATTTGACGACTTGTAAACTATTTATATTCCACATACGAAGGTGACAAAAAGACAAAGACAAAATGTGGACAAATGTTTTGAAAATGACGGATTTTCACAGCGGCCTCAGTTTTTATAATGACAATAAGCACATACCCCAGAATGTTATAAAGAGGAATCACATGAGTTGTAATTATTATTGTCTTTGAAAAGAACTTGGTGGAAGTCACAGCTGATCATAAGTGGCAGATCAGTATCATGTTTGCCTCAGAAGTAAGGCTGTAAATCCCTAAATACCTCAACCATGTAGCAACACCACTTTATACCACATATTCTGCAGTAATAATGTAACTATCACAACCACAAACAAGGAAAATATTTTGCTTTAAAATCTAAAGTGCTCATTTCTCAAACATATATAATATATAATAGAAAACACGTTCACGTGTCTCTTCATGTTTGATACTGTCTTTGTAGTTTAATTGAAAATTAAAAATGTGCTTTAAAAATGTTTTTAGACCGATGAATCTGTTTTCATTCACATCTGACAATGTTCCTTTAATTTTTATTTATATATTATTTTAATTTATATATGCACTAAATAAAAAATGAAATGTTTATTTTCTGAACAGTATGTTCTATTAAAAATCACATTGTACATTTAAAAAAAATGAGTGAATAAAAAATATAAAATCTAATTCCCATTAAATCCCATTCACTATAGAATATATATTGCTTATTTTACAATTTAATCTGCCTGGAATTTATTTCTCTTAATCCAATTTGATATATATATATATTTGTTTTTATTGTTTTGTTTTATTTTACCATGTTTTTTTTTTTGTTCTTATTTTCAGGCTTTTCTGTTTGTTTTATTATTTAATTGTTGTAACTGATTTAATTTTGTTCTGTAAAGCACTTTGTGATAAAATTGACTCGCACTATTAACCGTCTTTCTCTCATTGACTGCGTAACATGGATTTGTGCATGAATCTCACAGCTTAACACATCATCACCAATTTTCAGCTACATCAGACCTGAATATCATGCACACAGCGAAAGGCGAAAGCTCTTTTTCTTGTCGCTTGTGTTGAGGAGATTTCATTTCCGTGTCTTTTTCCCCTGAAGAGCAGAGAATCTCATGTAGTCTTTTAACCAGAGTGGATCCTTTTAATGTCACCTTCAGGACTCGTACGTTATTAGACATGGCTTCAGATAAAAGACAAAACCAGGCCAACAAGGCAGTAAAAGGATTGAACCGAGGTTCATTTAGTCAACTACAGAATGGGAAGTCGCGTGAGTGTGAAACCACCCAGAGAGCCGTGATGGAGCAGCCTTTTTGTTCCGCAGTGACAGCTCACATCCAACTGGTCTAGTGATATGTGATGCTAAATGAACCGGATAAACATGTCTTTAGATGAACGGACAACGCTCCCCCACCTAAGCCTTTCATCAAACCCGTGGTCTCCCACACACCCGCCAGTACTCGGACTCATGCTGTTCGGGGCCTCAGACCCTCACAGCAGAGCCTGGCTAATGGAAAGCTTTCAGAAAAATGTCGACTCTCATTTGGCCTTCACCATTCGCTGATGTCACTGGTGTGTGTGTGTGTGTGTGTGTGTGTGTGTGTGTGTGTGCGCGCGCGCACAAACACCTTGGGACACGCCATTATAAAGTGAAAACGACAACACTGTCCACGCCCTCCCCCGCACGCCCACACCTGCCCTATCTGCCCCTTCAGACATACCTGCTTTTATTCTCCCATTACGTGTTAGTGAACAACAGTTACAAAGCGCACTGCTGGAAACCACAACACTGTGGAGTGAGGAGTCAGGTTCAGAGTTCAGCTGTAATTTGTTGCATCCTGGTGACAGCGTAAAATGAAACAAGACAACAGCAAATAATCTAAGAAACAGCTGGATCATGGATTCTTGTAGATGAAGATGTGTGTTTGACTGACGATGACGAGACGAGAGCACTGGGACAGATACAAAGTAAATACAACGTAATGAATGGTTGTATTTTCTTTGTTTGCAGTAACAACACGGGGAGTCTCGGGCTGTGACTTACTGACATCAGCAAACCGCCGCCTCCTTCTTTGCTTGGATTTTTCTGGACATTTCCAGTCGTTGTATTGACTGTCCTCTGACTCCTTTCTTGGATTCACAATGACTACCTGCCTCCCGCGGACAGCTCTCTGGTTTCCATGTTGATTTAGACTTTTTAACAAATCAGCGTAACGTCGGTGTCACAGGTAAAAACCCAAAGGTCAGAACCAGAACCAGTCATTTAGAGCTCCTCAGTGTCACAGCTGAAGGAGGGAGGTACCGTCCACACTGTTGATAGAGTACACATCACAGTATCTCATTACTGGATAGAAGTAGAAAACCAGCTGTGGGGCACATACACGCTCATAGCAGTACTTCAGAGGCAGCAGTGGATTCATAGCGTGCTCGAAACATCACAACATACTAAATCACACGAATTGCTTTGTCCAGAGGAGAGCGGGGCGGCTGAGGCCGGCTCACCAGGAAGAGGAGGCCGTGTCTCTCCACGCGTGCTCGGCCTGTCAGCTGCCTCGCTGACTCCTCTCCTGTTATTATTTCCCTCTCGTTCTCCTGCCTTTTCTTTGCAAAGTCATGAATAATTTGTGCCTCCGCCTTGTCGCTCGATGACAGCTGTGCAGTCTGTTTTTCAGATCAGGTGAATAATGAATAAGCCCCGGCAACAAAAGAGCTGTGTGTCCTACGCGAGTCTGTCCCAGCTCAGCCAGTGGGGACGGGACAGGTGAGCAGCAGAGGTCTCTGCGATGCTCAAACTCTGCGCGCACACACAAAGTGAGAACACTTTTATTTGGTATCTCCTCATCTTCCAGGAACTATACTTACCATCATTTCCTGTACTCAAGCACATTAATCAGTGCTTTTTCTCAGAAGCTGGCTGCTAGAAATCCTGTATCACTCTCTGGTTATCTGTCTTCTATCTCGTCAAACCTGTGTGAAATGTGCTGCACACAGCGTGAGAGCAAACACGGCCTTATTATTACAGTATACAGAGCAGGTCTTCTCGCCCTCAGGGTGCTCCCACTCTGCAGTGTCCTCTCATGGAAAGCACAGGGTGCGCTGATGCTGCTGACTGCAGAGGTTTCTGGAAGCGGTCAGTCAGGAGAAGGTGGTCTGGTTTCAGGAGCTGACCTCAGCTCGGACACGGCTTTAGATGCAGAAGATGAAATCGGAATTCAACAGCAGTGTGACTCTAAAACGCCTCGTTTATCATTCATGTGTACGTCAACATGAATAATGAATCACTCCAAACCACAAAGCTCAGATAGTGAACTTTCTAACTGCACAACTGTGTCAAGAGAAGTGAATCCCTTGTGTGTGTGTGTGTGACTGCGCACTCCCAAACCCAGATGCGGGCCTAGATTTGAGCCCCAGACTGCAACGCTCTGATTACTCAATCGATGGAGCCCTATTCTATTCATTTTTGATAAGCCTCGGGGCTGCTTTAAAGAAAAATCCAGCCCGTGTGCTCAGAGGAAATCTGGTCAGTGTTCATGGCTCCAAACGCCGGCGTGTGTGAAGAAACCTTCTCTCCGCGCACCTGTTGTGCGCAGCCGCAGAGATCAAACCCATCACCCAGTCTCTCTGTTTGTTTTCCACTTTTAGAAAGTGCAGATATCCTGTGTTGACCTGTGTTTCTTCACTCTGTTCTCCTTCAGTCTGTTCATCTCGGGCCTTAAAATATTCAGTATTTTCTCAGGCCCTGGATGTTGTAGGTTTTTTTTTAGAGAGGAGGAAGTGAAGCATAGAAAATCCTCGTGAGTCAGAGATTTCAATCAATGTTGGGGGAAGACGGCTGAATTAGAAAGTTGTTTCCACGGCTGATAAAGTTGTTTCTGTGTCTGCTGTCCACATGAAATCTATTCCTCAGCCTCTCTCTCTCTCTCTCTCTCTCTCTCCCCGAGGAGCACAGCTGCTGCTGCTGCTGCTGCGTGTGTTTTTAACAGCCATGGGGGTTCAAATGCGTTTGGTTAACGGTTAAATCTGCTCACACTGTTTAAGGTTCAAACACTTGGCTCCAGTGGCCAAAACAAACAGGAGCCTCCGGGCAGTCACAATCACGGCAGCAGGGCGCTTCAGTGCTCCACAAATACCCGATTTACTGTCATTTACACCGACATCTACACACATTCGCATCGGAATAAACACGTAGCTTATTTATAGGAAACCACGGCGCGTTTTTTATTTCAATTAAAGAAAACACAAAAACAAACAACCCGAGGAAAAAAATATTTATTTGGTTTTCTTACGAGAAAATGTGCAAAATGGAAAAGAAAAAGAAGAACTGAATATATCAGCTCCCTCGTGATCCGTTTCTAAAGTCACGCAGTGTGAGGAGGCTGCTGGGCCCGCATCGCCGCGCGCGCGCTCAGCTCAACACCAGGCGCAGATTTGCGGCTACACTCGGTCACTTTGCTGTCGGTCCGGTTATTGATGTGCGAACACTAATATGTTGGGTTCAGATTCGCACCGAAGCTGATTCCTATCGGTTGGCAACAACCCCCGCAGATGGATGTGATCGCGCAGCTTATCTCTGGTTCTCCGGGCCTGTTGCTTTAGTGTCGGCGACGTCTGCAAACTCGCCTGAATCGTGATAGTTCTACGTTTTCTTTGACCGAATAAATAAAGAGAATCTGCTGTTAATATATCTTAAATATATTTGTAACGTCGCGTTTCACAGAGTGGAGGAAAGAGTCCCCGTCCTCCGCGGCTTCATTTGAGTCCGTGCTGCGCCTCTTTGTGTCTCCTCAGGTCCACCTTTCTTTGGAACCCTTTGCCGCAGAGGTCGCAGCCGAAGGGTTTGTATCCGGTGTGTTTCCTGCTGTGCGTGATGAGGTTGGAGCTCTGGCTGAACGCTTTCCCACACACCTGGCATTTGTGCGGCTTCTCACCTGGAAACGAAGCAACACATGACGTGGCGCTCATTTGACGGGTTCTATCTTTAGGCAGATGTGTGCGCGGTCTTTTTAGGGGGGGGGCTCACCTGTGTGGATGAACGTGTGTTTCTTCATGTCTGACTTCTGGTGGAACCTCTTCCCGCAGTACTGGCACGGGTAGGGCCGCGTGTCGGAGTGGATGAGCAGGTGCGTCGACAGAGTAGACGACCTCTTGAAGCTTTTGCCGCATATTTTGCAGTCGAAACTTCTTTCCTGAAACGTGAGCAGAAGCTGCCGTTGAGTCATTTCAAGTCAGCGCACCATCTCTTGACAGGAAGGCAGGTTGAACAAACAAGTTGCAGACCCAGAGAAGGTGTGAATCGCAGGATGCGGTCGAGCAGCGTGTGAAGTTACCTGAGAGTGCACAGCCTTGTGCTGCTCCAGGCTGACTGCGTGTCCGAAGGTTTTCCCGCAGATGTCGCACGCGTAAGGTCTGGTGCCACTGTGCGACCTGCGCACGTGCACTTCCAACCCGTGCGGGGTGGAGAACACCTGACGGACACAGAATGAGGGGGAATATTAGTTTGTAGCCGCTGACACGCAGCAGAAACCACTTTGAATTAGACCCAGATGATCCCACATCATGAAGCTGGGGGACTGTTCTCCCTCAGCCATCCTCACCTTACTGCACTTGACGCACTTGTATGCGCCGCTGAGGAAGGAGCTGGAGCACAGCAGGTCTGGCTGGGCCTTGGCGCTGTGACTCTTCCCGTGCAGGCCTCTGTCAGGCAGCAGCAGGACGACGGGATGCCTCCTGTACGCGTTGTACGCGTCGTCTCCCAGAGGCCGCTCCGTGTACAGCGCGGAGCGCGCGCTCTCGTCCCCATAAAACGCTGCTGGGCCTCTGTCCATCTCCATGCTGGGACGGAAGCTCTGGTGCACCAGGGGCCTGAGCCCGGGCCTCGGGTAGCTGCTCCACGCATACGGCCGGAAGGGAATGGCGAAGGGCTGGGTCTCATCCACCAGAGGAGACAAAGATTTCTCTGAGTCAACTGGAGAGCGGAGCAGAGAGGCCACATGAAAGTTTAATGAAAGCAGTGACATGGCTAAAGGCAGGCATCCCCAGCAGGCTCACGCGAGGAGTCGTGCAATGTTCCTCAGAGAATTCCCCAATGAACAAAATGTTGGGGAAAACCAGGAATATTAAATGAAAAAAGAGGAGGAAAATATGGCCTAAAGCAGTTTGAAGGCCGAACACTGAAATGTGTTGATGCTCAGCACGGAAACATAAAGTTGAAGTCACCAAACACGTGAAAACGAAGAGAAATAAATCGACATGAAGCTTTTCAGCAACGTAAACAACACTAATAATTTTCACGGAGTCGTTTCATGATTTTATTGTGACTGTGTTTCCGATCATAAAACGATGGCGTGCTGCTGGTGGTGGTGGTGCTGCAGGTGCTGCTGGTGGAGTAGCCTACCCGGTGATGCCGACGGAGACGGAGGCCTCCAGAAGCTCTCGTAATCCGGGGAAGCACCGCACGGACTGTCGGCGGAGCTCAGCGGGGACTTCGGCGAGTAATCGGCGGCATCAGCCGGGTGGGAGTCCGGGGAGAGACTGTAGGCGTCCAACGTCATGTCGGTTTCGTCTGGGAGCTTATCAGCATCTGTGAGGACACGCGGGGGTGGGGGTGGGGGGCTGACAGTCAGCATCTTCACGAAAACAAGTCAAGCAAGGACGAGTCTAAATAAAAACGATCACATCAGCTCACATCTGTCTGTCAACAGGAAGAGAAAAACAGCAAAATAAAAAAAATCTGAAATAATAAAGTTGGTCTCGCTGCCAACTGTTTTTAATTTTCTCTGTCCTGTTTCACAAATCCTTGATCCAGACCGTGACGTTTTTATTTGAACGAAGTCCTCAGTAACAATAGTAATGTGCCTGATTCTGGATGTGTCATATTAATATAACCTCCAACCCTTTTTTTATATTTATATATGCTGTATCTTTTATTTGGCTGCAGCAGGCGTGGTGAAAACACTGATTTATTAAAACGCAGCATACCTGAGCAGATGTGCTCCAGGATCGAGTCCAGCCGGCTGTAGTCGTCCTCTATAGTCCGGGGCTGGTGGTACGTGTGCGCCTTCTTACTCTTCACCAAGAAGGAGCGAGGCATGGCTGATGTTCGGTGATAGGATCCAGCTGTAGAGCCCCGCGCCGCTCGCTGCCACTCGTGCAGAGATCAGATCTCCAACTGCTGGAGAGACGCGCGTCCAAGTGCTTTAAGAGAGAGAGCAACCTGGCGAGGGAGCATGCGCACACGCGGCCGCGCCGTCTGCCAGGTGTTGCAGGGACAGGTGTAGCTGCTGTCGCCGTCCTCTCTGCGCGCGCACACACACACACACACACACACACACACACACACACACACACACACGCGCATCAGTTGCTGTGTTTGAGTCGGTGCGCAGACAGGTAGGAAAAGCGTCTGCGGCGGGGGCGACTTCTTGTCACCTTACCGACGCAGACGCACTCATCTCAGGACTGGGCTCGATAACATCTGACGGAGGCTGGTGCCTTTACCCTACTTTGGTTTCAAGAACCGCCCGTGGAATTCTGCGTAGCTTGTAGAGAAAGATCATCCACGAGTCTGTCACAGTGTTGATCCGCCGCCAGGAGCTCAGGCTGCCCCGCGGGATCAGGCTGCGGCTCGTGTCTCCAGAGGTGATACACGGTTATCAGTAGAGGGGGCAGGGGGGAGGAAACGCGGAGGCGCACCCCGGGTGCCTGTGAGCCTACTGGGAGCCTGCAAGTAGCACGTAGTGGTAAAAGAAAAGGGTGGGGGAAAGTCTGCAGAGACAGATAGAGATTTCGATCAAACCCACTTCGAAACGTTTGCGACCGGCTGCAGTTATTTCACCTCCGACAACAAGAGGACACGGGGACTCTGGAAAGTTCGCTTAAAGCGCTTTCGGGGGCGGGGGGCGGGTACACGGAGTGTGTTCCGGGCCGGTGGTCAGTGGAGGCCTCACACTGTCATTATGTGACAGACCCTCTGCGTGCTCACGCCTGCGGAGACAGTTTCACATTACCCCGGTCACCGTGCTGTAACCAGAGGCAGCTGGAAGTCTGTCGGCTCAGGACGCACCTCGCAGCCGCTGCTCGCGTCATTACGCGCAGAACAAAGGCTCCGGCGGCTCCAGGTCGTGCCACAAATAAACGGTGACACAGCAACAACAGGGAAATAAGGGGCAGGTAGTTTGACATGATAGATCCTGGACGTGTTTGCACTTTATCAGGGTGAATTAAAACCCGTCTGTGAGAGTGCGCACAGCGCGGCCCCGCTCCTAACGGACAGGAAATCAAAGGGCCAACATCACGGCCACGGCATCCGGACATCGTGCTGCTGCAGATATGAAGGCCGACCCGATAAAAGCAGCAGGAGCAGCAGCAGGAGCAGGAGCAGCGGGAGCAGACAGGCCGGCGGAGAGACGACGTTTCGCAACGACGCGTAACTGCTGCCAACGGCGAAGACGCACCAGAGATTATCAACCACACACACACATTATTCTAGTGTTTTACCTGCGCTGCTGCACGAGCCGACAGATTTGTGTTTCCTTATTTCTGCTGCAGAATTCATTAGTCTGTGCGGGGAGTCCGTTTTCTAAACACCTACACGTGAAAACAAAATGATTCATCGCTTCCGTCTCTGATTTATAGTAACGTTTTAAGTATCCACTCCACCGAGCTCCAAAGATTAATTCAAATACAGGTTTAATAAAGTCACTCATCATATTCCAGTGATGTTAGAAACACGAACCTACTGATTCTGGATTATTATTATTATTGCACTAATATTAAAAGACATGTCCAACAGCTCGGCGGACTCGCATTAACTGGAACTGCTTTTCATTTCAAATATTCTCTGGCCTCATCAATCAGTGCAGTAGAACATGGAGCATCACACTGAGCTCACAGGTCTTCACAGCCCTCGGTGCCTAAAAAAAACACAGCATCAGCATTTGGTAATTTTACAAACCTGGCGAGTCGTTGGCAGTGGCCGAAGAGAAGTGCTCTTTTAAAATGCGGTTTTCTGCATGAAATGATTAGTAGTTGAGGCTCAGCTCTGAAACCGCGAAAATCACTTCCTGAAACAGTCAATCTAAGCAACAATCTTCACAGAGGAAGGCAGCGTGGAGACTAAGCATCCCGCACCGCGCATGCAGTCATCGGAACGCTGCGAGGTGTGTGCGAGAAGCTCACCAGTAAAACGCAGGGCAAGCAGGGAGTTCAGCAAACTTTTTTATTGTTAAATCATGCCTCACGCACACGCACACGCGCACACACACTCATCTCATGTAGTCTCCAGAGTGTCCTCGCTGCAGACTCACAAAGTGCCGCGTTGTGTCGCTCGCCCATCGAGCAACACGCAGTGTCCTGTCCGTCAAAGCATCAGTATCATCTCCATGTGCTTCACTGGATACACGAGTTAGTGTTCAAAACAGACATTCAGAGAAAGTCGGACCCATCCAGGTCCTGCACATGAAGAGTTCTGGAGCTGACCTGTGGACCTGCAGCACAGTGTCTTTGGTTGCCACCCGCCTCCTCTCCAGCCTCTGCTGGACTGTCATCCAGTTGTGTGCAAATGAGTGAGCAACAAAACGGGACAGATGTTACTCATGTGCGAGCCGTGCTGCCTGCTCATTTTGAAAGTAACGCCAGGATGCTTACAGAGAACTCGGTTCAATAGCAACAGTAGTCAAGAAATAAATCTGTCCCCTGCTGCACTTGTTATTCATGTCGCCTGCTCTGAGCGGTGAGCCGACATCTGTGGAGGGCAGATGACTGTTGGAGCGTTCGTCACCGTACAACACATTTTACATATTAGTAATGTAAGAGCCACATGTTGAAGAGCAGAAACGACGTCTCGCTGAGCTCGTGATGCACCAGCTCTGGGGAAAGGCAAGCGTTACGCGCTAAGGCCCAAAGACAGCGGCGGCTGATACGAGCAGCTTTGATACAAGGCTCTGACCAAGCTCCTCAGCACAATAGATACATGTGCACACAGCTAAGGACGCTTGGTGGTAACATCAACGTGCTCCCGATTCATAAAATGCTTTAAAAATATAAAAACATGTTGAATGAAGTGTAATATAACATAAAATATTTTATTGCACAGTTTGTCTGTGTTGTACCTACAGGAGGCTTCAGCACCTCCCCCCCCCCGGGCCTCTTTGGCCCAGCAGACATTATTGAGTTCTCAGCAGAGGTCCAGATGATCTTCCAGCTGTTTGGTGTTTGCTGCCATCAAGAAAGAAAACAAAACATACCACGAAAAGGAGGTAAACAAAATGTGACTAAACCCTTAAGTGTGATTCTCGTGATGACGCCTGCAGATCCAGGCGTCTCTGAAATGGCTGCTGGCTCCGTGCTCCTCTTCCTCTGCTAGTGCTGACAGCCGGGCGGGTGCTCATCACACCGTGGTGGACTTGTGGTTGCCACTCGATGGCACAGAGAGACGCAGGTCCTCTCCGTCCTCCTCCTCCTCCTCCTCCTCCTCCTCCTCCTCCTCGCTGTCGCTGTCCCTGAGGTTGGGTCGCAGCCTGACGCGGCTCCTCTGCTGAGTGGTTGCGTCTTTGACTCCGTCTTCATCTGAAGACTGGTAGGACTCATCCCCGACATAGTGATTGATGATGTGGATCCCATCAAAAGCGGACTGGCCGGCCAAGGACCTCTGACCTTTGAAGCAGCAAATCTGTGGGAATAAGCACGACGGGTATTAGAGAACTATGAAGACTCATCACTTGCATCTAGGAATTAGCCAAACACACGCATGTAACTTATGAGGGAGAAAACAGAAAGTGATTTTCACAAACACAATGAGTTGTCTGTAACATGCAGGTGACTGAGCCGTGTCCCACATTCAAACAGTACACACTACGCGCCAGCAGAAATGTGCAGGGATTCTTAGTGTGCAGCCTCATCAACAGGAAATGAAACTAAATCTGCATTAATGGTTCAAACAGTTTGAATGGGTATAATAAACACTTTATTTCTTTCGTTTTCAGAGGACACTCATGGCCCAGTGTGCAGGGTGAATGTGAGACACCTGGGGTGGGGCCGTTTCCACGAGGCGCAGCATGAGAAACAGTACTGATTGGACGATGAGTTAACCCTTCACTCGTTCATCAAGCTGCAAGCGAGACATTCTGATGAAGCGTGACTCAGAATGATGTACTGTGAGTGGGATTACTGCCCCTTATGGCTGATGGAGGAGCTGCATGGGGAGACACACTAAAACACAAGGTTGGTCAAAGCATAGAGCTGATGTGTTTCCTAACAGGTTCTTAGGTGGGAAGAGTAAGAGCACGAGGACTGTCTGCGTGGCTTTGACCAGTGAACATCACGTTAACGTCCCCACCGCTAATTTAGAGCGGTTCACAATCGCTTCTCCTGCAGGCGGCGAAGTGCTCAGACCATTGCCTAGGGTTAGGGTTAGGGTTAGCTGTATAGCGTAGAAAACTCCTGCAAAGTCCTGCATTTAAAATGTTACCACGAGCACAAAGCCTTTTTTTAATAGTTTGGGATTATTGAGGATATCCTTAATCAGATAAACTTAAGTGTGCAGCTGGTAAAGATCAGTCACAGCATTAACACAGTGATGGACACGGGTCTGAACTTGCTGCTGCGTATTGATTTATGACTCCCTCCACCACCACGGCGCTTCTCAGAACCTTTCCGCAGCACTGCCTCCCATGCTGTGAAAGAAGCTGAGCAATGACACAAGGTCGGGCTTCACCAGCTGGACACTACACAGCACATCTGCACCGACTCACCTGGGCCGGCCTGCCACGCCACAGACAGACATGTAGGAAGAGACACATTCAGGAACCCGTTCAGAGCACAGGCGACAAAAACAACGAAACAAGCCTACGTGTAGCTGTACGAGTTCTTTTTTGCTTGTTTGGAATCTATAAAGATTCATCTACCGGGAGACGACATGACAGATGTAACGTCTCCACTCATCGTTAGGGGGCAGAGCACACGACAACACTTCTTGTAGAGTACATGCGAGCCTGCACAGAGAAGAAGGGGGAATGTCTCGGGCCCGTGCTACGCTAAACCCGGCGAGACCCACTTGTAGAAACATCTGCAGGCTACGTCTGTGAAGGCAACTCCACACAGGAAGTCTCTGGGTGTAGTTAGCACTTCAACTAATCTGTTAGCTTCAAAGTAAAACCATATCAGAGAGCAAGTGCTGAAATAGATCAAAGAATAAGAAAACAACAAAATCTGAATCTTTACAAAGAGAAAAACAACCGAGAGCTTCTTGTTGTTTCAGGAGTCTCACCTCGTGTTTCAGCTCGGCTATCTGGTCTTTGAGGTCACGGATGTACTGGCTGGAGTCGGTGTGGTTCAGCTGGCCTTGGACCTTCCCTTCTTCTTTCTGTTGGAAGAAACAGCAAATATCTGAGCATGTTACAAAGACGTTGTGCTTGAACTTGGGAGTAAATGACAAACGCAGCATAGAGTTTGTGCTGATATTAATGAACTGCTGCACAGCCAGAACAAAAACACAATCAAGTGCCCTCAGTGTGTGGCAGATGTCAGAGGAAATACAAAGAAGTGTCATTTGTGTTTGATTTCCTCCTGGGGCTCAGGGGATGAGACTGGTTGTTAGCGTTAACTGTTAAACAGCCCATGTGATGTTTACCTCCCTCAGCGAAGACATCTGCAGGCACGGGAGAAAAACACACCCTGTATGTCAAACCTCAATCACACCCTCCAAGCCGCCAGTGAGACCAGTGAAAGGCACGCAGAGAGAGAGCAGCTCAAACCACGGGCTTAGCACGGGAGCATAGCCAGAAGAGGGACGATCGTGGGCGGGGCGTGGAGGCAGAGGGGACTCAGGGTCTCCTCTGGCTGGACGACACCCCCAGAATAGAGACGTGGCAGGTCCCACTGAGATTATTCCCCCCAAAAATCTGTTGTTTTTGAGGTGTCGCCACAACAAAACACTGCAACAATAAGGCGCAGGCAGTTGATGAGACTTCCTCGTGTTCAGCTGCGTGAGGCGCCAGGTGTCCAGCTGTGGTCGGGGACGCTAAACGTCTCACCAGCTAAAGGGGGACTACTCGCGTTCCCGCAGCCGCGAGGGCCGTTGAACCTTGTTTTGTTCGAAGGCTGCCATAACAGAGGAGAAACAGTCATCCGCTGTGCTAATGACACAGAGACGTATGGGAAGTTAGGTGCGTTCGCTGAACGCGTCTGATGAGACAGAAACATCCTTTCATCAACGTTATCATCGTCTCAACTCCAGCAAAATCACAGTGGTATGAAGTTCATTTGACAGTCATTTGACACTTTATGTGCATCTCTGTTGTTGTGGCTGTGACATATGCTTTATTCTGAATAGGCAAAAACATCTGTGACGCATGTGTGAAAACTTCACAGCTGTGGTGTTAAGGTTAACATTTCATAGGGACAGAACTTTCTATTTAATCCATCAGTGAGCTGCTTCTCAGAAAAGCGCAGGTATGATTTATTAAAATGTATCCCCACCCCCCAAAGTGCCACGTAGCCACTCTAGCTCATCTTTCGCATGTTTCAAATGCATCGCATAGGTTTCTCTGCATGAACGAGGCACGGTGTCAACAGGAGAACGTATTCGCCAGAATAAATGTTTAAGTGTAAATCTCTGAGCATGTCATAGAAACCTCAAAATAAACCATGCATGTCACCTTTGGTAGAGTCTCTGCTTGAAGATGAGAAACCACTTCCTATCAGCCCAGAGACAGTGAGGCTGTGGCGTTGTACAGAGGCCGTGACAGTGATAGTGAAAGAGTCCTACACATAAACCTCTCTAGACAGCTGAGTTTCACCGAAAACGCTATTCACCATTGCTCTGTGCTCGTCACTCATTTCTGAGCGCTCCACAAATCTCTGTGCGACTACGCGATAAGGTAAACCTACGAGACTACCAGACTCAGACGTCGCTCGATTCATAACCGCCGCTGTTCTCTTGGTAGTGACTTCATCACTTCCTACAAACATGCATCACCTTCTCCGAGGAGCAAGCCAAACCTGATTTCTTTTCTTTTTTTTTCTTGAAATGGATGTAAAATGTTCGCCCACAGCTCTAAAGCATGCAACCAAACCACAGACCAAAACGTCAAAACGGGCACTCTGATTTCATCTCTGACTAAAGCTTCAGGTAGCTGCCGCAGTGACTTTTCAAGTTGCTGTTTATTAAAAGAAAGGATTACAAGGTGCAAATGACATGCATGTTCCTCGCAACTCCACCGAGGTAATTAAGCAGATTCTAAAGAGTATGAGGGTGGTGGCGGTGACGTTTTGGTGTTGCATGTTTTTTGCTCTATCACTTAGTAACAAAACCTCAGACCACACGGTGTGATTGTGAGTGCCTGTGAAATGGAGGAGAGGGGTTTTTTTTTCTGTAGGTGTCAAACTTATAAATACTTCGGGCCTTCAGCTTAAACTGATCTGAAACCCCTGAAGCCCTCTAATGCATTTATAACTGTTCTTTAAAAAGACTACTCCTTTAACCCCAACAGTTTCCAGCAGACCTGCCTGCCACACGGTTTAAACACCACCTCTATGTAAGTATTTCATGAAGAATTCATCCTACTGATATTTGTCAACAATACTAACTTCTGACTGATGCACCCCCCCCCATTCAAGGTCAACTTAAGTGTACCTTCTTCAAGTTGTGGTCTGCACGTTGTTCCTTTTCTTAAATAGCCTCGTGTGTACGTGCACACAGGTAAACTCACTCCCACAAGCCAACAGAGCACGTTTTTGGAAAAATATGACTTATTTAAATATGACGCCCATCACACACATTGTGAGCGGCTCGATTATTTTTTTCAAATCATTTTTCCACTGTTCAAATGACAAGCTGATATTTAGCAAACAAAACCATCTTTGTATGATTTTTGTGCATAGAATAAAAATGAAATTAAACTATATTTTGCTGAATAGCTGGTTTCTGTGGCTTTGGGAAGTGCAGCTCTTACCAAAATCACAGAATGTGATAAAGTAAAGTGCTAGTCTACAAATAAAGTTTGTAGAGTCTGTACTCTGACTTTGTATCTGCATAGTTAAAATAACCAGAGAGATTTTAGAGAAGTAGTGAAAATATGGTGGGCGAGACCTTTCAATAAAGAGACGCACGCGCGAGAGTGCAGGAGAATTAGAATACCAGAAAGCTGACGTGTCAATCCGCGGCCAGTGTGGTGGCGCACATAGAAAACAATGTGTGCAAATGGTTTGATGCGTATTTTAATGCTGTAGGGAAACACTGCTCTTTTAAAAAAATAATAAAAACATAAATAAAATGATCGAGATTATACAGACTATAAGTACTGTGTATAATCTGCATTCCAGCAGTATAAAAATGTTTTCTCTCTCTCTCTCAGTTACCATGACTGAAAGGCCGTGTGATGTACTTCCTGTTCCCTTGGGGTGTAATACTCTTTACCATAGACCTATGCTATAACTGGTGCATGAGATTGGTTTGCTTTTTCTGCCTCTTCTGTCAGCTGTTAAGAAAAGAGTCAGGATTCTGACATGATTTAATATATTTTCCTGATAAAGAGTAGCAACTACGTGAAAATGCTAACGGCTATCACATTATACACACCTGTGTTTTCTGTGATGAGACAGAAGTTAAACTTTTTGGAAGGTGCATATCCCGCCACATCTACAGTAAGACGAACAGTGAATTTCATAAAAGGAATCACAGATCGTACCAACAGTCAAACGTGGTGGTGGCGTGATGGTCTGCGTCACCAGAGGTGCACCACTTTTTATAGGAGTGTCTGCAGTAAAACACACTTGAGATGACGTGGCATGATGCTAAACTTCCAAATGTGGCTGCAAATACTCGGTTGCAGTTGTTGCTGCCGACTGAGGTACGACCAGGTATTCGGTTTGGGACAAGTACTTTTTCACTTCTTTCCCTTAATAGGTTCAATCATCACTGATAATCTTAGTATTTATGTGGTTTATTTATGAGTAATATTCTACTTGGTTTGATGTGTAACAAAAGCTGTGATTGGTGGATAGAAATTAGTGACACTGTCTCTAGTGTTGGAGCCCTGCCCATTTCAAAGCAGTGAAGAGTTCAGACTAAACCACAAACACAGAAATCTGTGATGAGAATTAACCACTATTGTTTTAAAGAAGTAGATAATATCTATGGGAGTCCATTGCTCATAGTGAGAGACGGCAAGTGATCAACTATGAGAGTAAAATGAGCATTTTTCTGTCTTCATGAAGGAAGTTGAAATATGTTAAATGCGGTTTGGAGATGAGGAAATGCAATGCGTGATGCAGGGACAGGAGTGTGATGTTACAAGCAGATATGGCGGGGGAATGTGTCGGGACTTTACCTGAATCTCTAGCTCTGAGATCTGTTGCTGGAGTTCGGCCATAGCAGCAATGTTGTCAGCTTCCCTCAGCCTCACTGCCATCACCTCTTCTTTGCTCTGCAGGAAAGAAAACCGCACGCAGCTCAAGACAGTATTTTGACAACAACTCATCTACCGGGGGTGGAAGGATGCTGATTGTCAAGTGTGATTGTGTATTTTCTATTTGTAGATAAATGAACTTTGCAGAGGGAAATTCCTGAGAAACAGGGACTGACAATGAAATTGTGCAGCATCAGAACTGCGATTATCAGAACGAGTCACGTCCTCTGTCTGGATCTGGATATTGACCTCAACAGGAGGCAATGGACCACGGAAAACACAATTTTCCAATTTGACATGGTAACATGAGCTTTTATACTTCAAACAAACTTTCTGGTGTTATATTTCTCAGATTACGCCACAACAGACATGTAGTGGTTTGTCCCTGTGCACAAAGTGTTAAGTGCTGCAGATGAGCAGCAGGGTTGTACATGCACCTTGCATTCAATCTCAGCTTGTCTTCGCTTGATCTCTTGCAGCTGCACATGCAGATCTTTATTTTGCACCGTCAGTGTTTGCACGCGCTCCTGGAGACAGTGGCTCTCCTGCTCCGCCCGTCGCAGCTGGTTGCTGTGTATCTGGTTCTGTGTGGGCAAACAGACAGCATTTAGGAAAGGAACTTATAGAATAAAGTGGAGCACAGTAGCAGCCTAATGGCATATCTGTGTGGCTCACGCCGTCTCTCTCTCTCTCTCTCCCCATGTCTTATTCTCTGTAGACAAGCTAGCAAATAAAGACTAACATTTTTTTAAAAAAAGGATATGTCAACGTAAGAATTGTTTTGATCGTTGCGGGTTGTTAGCTTTTTACCTAAACCTTCAATGTTATCCTTCAAAAATGAAATGGCCTTAACATATCCTCAGCATGGCAGTAGGACTACAGGCTGTTGTCATTTGACTTAACTACCTCAATTTTGCTGCAGAAACATAAATACAAAACCTACATCAACAACACACCACTATTATCCAGTATAACATTTACTGAGCAAGCAATTTACAAGCAAACAAAATTCTTACAAGCACACGACAGCACGAAGGAGAACATCTGATTGGATAAAAGTTCTATGAGCTGCACTTGGGGAGAAGATGTAATGAAACGACAATAACATATTTGTTAAAATTGTACACGGCATTAACCTAAATCTCTATTCGATTCTTTCTGTCAGGGCCTGCAGAGAAGGCCCTGACTGTCTAAACTCAGAAGTGCTGTTTGCACAACCAGAGTTGTGTGACAGATGACCGCTGCCCTCTGCAGGCTACGATGGAACATTCAGTCCTTTCCAGCCTAATTGTTTATCAGACATTCTGTCCACTGACCATATTCACGATCTATCTACACCACAGTTTGTAACATATTTGCAATTATTAATTACAAAATAACCAAATCAATACTGAGAATTTAGGACGGAACAATAATCAAAAGAATTAATTGGCTTGATTGGGTTAATGTGAAAAGCTCAGACCTGTGTCTCCTGTTCCAGCATCCTCTGCCGCATCTCTCGCAACTCTGCCTGGGCCTCAGCCTCACGCAACCTCACGCTCATAAGCTCTTCCTGCAGCTCACTCAAAGTATTTCTTCTGGGACTGTCCTTCCAGCGACCAGCGGTGCGTGCCAAGTGACGCTGAAGAAGAGCGCCACAGTGTCAATAACTGACTAAACTGCCAGAAATCTTTTCACAGATATGGGCATTTAAAACTTAAGGTGTGACAAAGACATGGTGTTGCTCACCTGCCAGTGCTCATCCAAATTTCTAACCGTCTGTCTCAACTCCTTCAGACCAGTCAGAGCCTCAGCTTCCCTCAGCTTTACCCCAATCAGCTCCTCTTGTAGCCGTGCAACGTTCGTGTCATCGGGTAGTGACGTGTTCCTCTAAAGGTAGCAGTAGATGTAGTGACATCACACAATCACATCATGTGCTGACTAACACTAACAGCAGTGCAGGGGTTAGCTCACCTTTTCCATATCAAGTATCTTGTCTTGCATCTCCTTCAGCGCACACTGGGACTCTGCCTCCTTCAGTCGGGCCTGCACAAGCTCTCTCTCCAGCTGCAGGACAGATTCCTCAGAGTACCGAGGGGCTCCCTTCTACAACCAACAGGACAAGTGAGTGAGCACAGACAGAAAAACAAGACAGTATGGACAATACTTCCAGGAATGTAAACCCAGAAGAATTCCAGTCTATTAATTAGTCCTAGTTTAAGTGTATTCTACTGGAAGCAGTACAAATCAGCACCTCTTCACCCTCTACTATGAAGAATTCAACCATAATTTCACATGACAACATCACGTTGCCTTTCACTGTCACACAAATTATTCACGACTGCACATTGTGAAGCAGTATAGCAAATTATGTAAAACATGGTAATGACTGCACATTTTCAACTGGAATCCAATCATCAATAATTGAGAAGTTTAGGTTGAGCAGGGGGAGGGTTCTGTGAGCAGGGCGCCATGTGTGAAGTCTACAACCAGCCTGTGAGACAGCTGCTTACAAATTCATGAATGCATTTCTGACTGCACTGTGTAATACTCCTTGTCCCAATTTGAATTCATGCATGCCAAAACAGATCGTTTCGCAAAAATTGAGTGAGAAAAGAAACGTGAGAAAAGTCCTGCCTTGCCACTGGTTAGACTTTGTTGCTAGGCAACATGTGCCAGCTGAGCAGGGGAGAAAGATAATCTGACACATCGAAACCTAAAACACGGCCATACTGATCTCAGTGTCACCAAATAATCAGACTGGGTGCAGGCAAACATCCACAACCTGCCAGCTGAGGACTCTGCAGCCCCCCTTACCGCTTGTGGCTGCTGCAGCTGTTGGAGCTGCCTGATGGTTTTCTTAGCTTGCTCCAGATGAGAACTGGCCTCTTCGCTCTGCTGTTTGACTGTGGCCAGCTCCCGTTTGACCAGGTAGTTCTCCTCTGCCTCCTGAGCTCGTGTAACTTGTCCCTTGTGACATAACCACCCGAAACGTGGTGAAGTGAATATGACGGGCAAATCAGAGAGGATGAAAGGTTGGGTCTTTTAAAAACATGCTTATGTTAGACGTTAAGTGTTATTTCCTTAACATTTTTCAGCATGATTAGTGGATTTCTCACGCCGCCTGACGTGCTGCAGTGCGGTGCTTCATGCACTAACTGGTTCTAATAATCAGGTTTAGTTCTTCATATAACAAAATCATTTTTACATCTATTGTCGATTTAGATTCTGCCATTCTTCTTAGGTCATTGTGCTAATCAGAACCATGCAATGCTTAAGAGAGAATAAAGAAGGAAGGTGCAACAGACATCATAAAGGTAAAGAGAAAATGAGCAATATACCTGGATCAATCTATCTGCCAAGGAAGCGCTTTCCTACAAAACAGAAACGTGAACAAAGAGAGAGAGAGAAAGAGACACAATCCAGAGGCCAGTTTAAAGCACACAAAAGAACAACTGATTGTTTTAAAGAAGAAACATCACAATGTTCATTTCCCCTCTGGAAATATTTGTTTACAGGCTGTAAAGTGATGGTTACATTCAGAGGATGAAAAGGAACATTGCATGCAGCTGTGGTGAAATGTTGCAAATGAGCTAGTGACAAAGGGAAGAATTAGGCGGCGCTGACAACACGGTGACAGGTTTCAGACAGGAAAAAGAACAGCTCTAGGTAAAGCAGAGAGCGAGAGAGTGCGTAACAACGTTAGCAGTGTCAAGTGTGCTGCGGGTTGTTTAACTGAACAGAATATCTGGGCTTTGATGTGGTTCCTTCACGCTTCTGAAGGGTTTCAGTTAGTGAAGAGTTAAAAAAAAACGAGCAGCAGCCTCAAGATGGATTTAAACAACGGAATTGTTTAGACCGCAGCTGTTCCTCCCTGCAGGCAAACACAGTGTGGTGCACACACCGCTGCTACCCACGGCGGACCTCATGCATGGTGCCTGGTCAAAAGACTCGTGCGTTCTCACTCATGCAGCGCGTCGCATCAACTTGAGCAGCCTTAAACAGCCCCCTTTCACATTCCAGACAGGTTTGTTAAATCTCCACGTCAGACAGGGGTGTTCAGTGAATTCTAAATTCAGCACCCGAGGTTATTCAAGCCACAGAGAAAAGCCATCATGACACCGAGTACAACCTGTTTTCAATACAAATCCAGCTATGCTTTAGATGATCATGATAAAGAAGGACTTTTCAACTAGCATTAGGAGAAGATGAACGATGGCCAAACACAGCTGGGCGACGAGCGGGGAGCGGTGTGCGACTCACTTTCTCTAGTGTGTCTATCCTCTGCTTCAGGAGCCTGTTCTCGGTCCTCAGCCTCTGCAGAACAAAGTGAAAGTCACATTTCTGTACGAGGGTCCGTACGTGTTAAACTATTTCAACTCACCTTTATCTCCACCTGTTCCTCCATCTCTTTAGTTTTGATTGTAGTGTATTCCTTCTCTAACCTGAAAAAAAAACATTGGAAGCTCTTTTGTAATGTGATGCTAATAATAGAGAAAATTGAAACAGTAATCAACAATGGCAAACTTTAAATTAAAGCTATTAAGCTCACGGAATCAAAATAGCATTAGCAAGGGAGCTGAAAGAAAACTGATTCACTCCTCCCTTCACAACCTGTCTCTGCTCTGCTACACTTTCAACCACGCACTTGTCGTGTACGGAGCTTGCTCGCCTGTGCTTCAGCTGAAGAGAAATCTCCCAGCAGTTGCCACTGCCAAAACCTCAACACATAAAAACACGTCTTAAAGCATTTTTTTCACTTTTAAAGGAAATATTATACACTGCAGCTTTGATTCATTCAAAAGGTGCTGGCGTAATGTGTGGAAGTTGGGGGAAAGACATCTAAATTAGCTTGAAGAATATATTTTTCAATCGCATTTGTTTGGTTTGATTATTTTCCTACAATCATTTGTTTTCTAGAAATGAACAAATTGTAAAAAATAGAAGTAAACAGTCTTACTTACAGGAATTAAAAACTAATGAGCTTGAATGTGTCAGATAATTATAATCGTGGAGGCTGCATTCATTGAAATAGCAGGAGCTAGCACTGGGTGTCTGGCTCAAGGACACCACTTGGTAGGGGATGGACTAGGAGCCAGATGGGGATTTGAACTTGCAACCATCTGCATGCTTAACCCATTGAGCTACCATTTTTATAGAGCTTTAGTAAGTGAGCCTCAACAATTAAGACTTGCAGCGGTGAAGCTTGTGTGAAGCAACGAAGGGGAAGTGATAACGTAATGATGACGTGACAGTTGTGCTTACTTTTTCATCTTCTTGGCGTTGTACTTGACTTGATAAGCAGCCAGGATGACCTTATCTGGTCCGCTGTCGAGCTGGTGTGGGATGACCCTCTGAAAGTACTGCAGCACAGTATGACAACCGCCACACGTTAACTGCCGCACTCCCATACACTAGGTGCTTTCAAACAACTGTGCACTTTGATGTCTCACGCAGATGGGTGTTTTTTTCTACCTTACAGCCTAACAAACATCGGGCGTAGACGGGCACAGATAGGAACGGTGCATGTGTCTGTTCTGTTGGTGTGATGGAGCTGCTTGACGAGAGTTGTGCGTTACCTGTAACATTCCCTCCATGTCAAGCTGGATAAGTTCTGTTTGGTTCATCTGGAGGATGGCCAGCCCCACGCGGAAAACGATCTCCAGACCCTGAGAGGAGACATCGCCAGAAATCACTGAGGAGATATCATTTCTGTGACAACTAGTGTGCTGTGAAATGTTTTTAAAAAGGACTGAGAATGTAACTTTTGCTATCACGGGTCTCAAAGAAATGACTCACAGCAGCTATGTAAGAGCCTGTAGTTTGTATTTTTTCTCCCAGCAGGTGGCACTAATGTTTTATTTCTAACATATCAGTCACCTACTTGTAGTAATTACATCTTTTCTGGGGAAAAACTAGATGATGAAAGGGTTTTCTCTCTCTTTAGATTTCTGTATTTGATTGAATTTAACTGTGGATATTACTTAAAAAAAGATAATAAGTGCATCAAGCAATGGAAAATTCAACAAGCAAGAAAAAAAAAGTACAGGAGTAAAATACAGATCTGGGAGTGTTTCTTCTACGGTGTACAAGAAGTACAATATAACCTAAGTAATCAGACTCACAAATAGGAAAGACATAAATTCTTCATTGACTGATACACGTAAGAAGAGACGGGTCATCCAAAGCAGGTGATAGCTCCAGGGAACTACCACGCTTCATTTAACTGACCTCACACATGAAGATATCAAAGATCCTTGTGGCAACGTGGAGAGGGAAGGAGGTGAGGAAGATGGTGAGGAACCAGGACGAGGCGTACATAGAGGTGTGAAAGCTCTGCGCCTGGAAATGCATGTGCAGCTCAGGGAGATGCTCCTGTGAAACAATCACACCATTACTACTGTACGTGACTCCAACGTTTCACTTTCACTGCAAAGTGTGAGGCGTCTACCTGGATCATGCACTCAAACTGGTACATGCAGAGTCCCAGTTCAGCCATACTGGGTTTGAAGAGCTCTCGTAATCTGTAGTCTTGCATCAACTTCACAAACACACAGAAAGCCTCTTCCTCTGGCATCTGGAAAAAAAACAACACGGTGAAATCAAACCTCAAATCTGTCTGTTATTCAGGAAAACCTGTGAAACCTTTAGCTGGGAGCTTAGCGCTGTGTCTCTTTGTGCACATGGTGAAGACTGGTTATTACCTGCATGAGTAGCAGTCCTACAATGAATGCACTGCCTTGACAATAGCCAACCTCACGGTCCACCAGAGAATATGCCTGAGGTGAGAAGAATGAACTGGAATGAGTCACTGGAGATTTTCTCCACATAGATTTTGAACCCAGAACTGCTGTTAACACCAAACACAAATACAGGGTATATCCAAAAATCCTGAGGTTGACTTTAATACGTTTTAATATGTTTTTCAATATCTCCTGGATATTTTTTTAAAACCAACACAACTGATTTTCAGATTTATTCACACTGGTCCAGAACAACACAATTTAAAAAGTCAACTGAATAGAATAGATTTGAAAATAAACATTTGTTTAACTGATGTTATCAACAAACTGTTTTTTTAAATCAACCCAGGAAAGATGTACCCAGTTTTAGTGTCCAGACACAACAGAACCTCCACAGGCACTGCTGGTGTGGCACGATGTTGCAAGTTTATCCAGTCGGTACAGCGATATTTATTCTCAATGAATAAATAATGAAAAAGATGCAACATCCACTACAGGGTTTTGCTAAACTGCCACTTCGCAGTGGGACTGCATGGTCGCCTGGAAATGTGCCGCTGATGCAGCCGTGGCGTTTGGTTTGGAGTGTGACAGAAGACAGGAGAAGTTCTGCACACTTTTGAGCAACATTAACCTCATGAGACCAAGGCTGAATTGTCTGCTGTCAGTTCGAAAATTATTCAGGTGCTGCAGTTGGTCTCCACCAACCTAATCCAAGATTTGGTTCAGGTGTTAGATCAACTAGAGGAGTCAGAGTTCCCACTATAAAGAATAAATTATGTGAAAAGCTTATTGCACAATAAGACTGTTAAGTTACAGATTTCTTGAAAGTGAGTCTCTATACTATTCTCTCTAATCTAATCTCTGCATCAATCACTAATCCCATGTAAACAAAGTTACACGAAAACTTTATACCTCATGAAATATGTTTTAATACTTTTTAATGGCCTTAATTTTTGCTCATGTGTTTTACACCCTGTGTTATCTGTGTACACTATCATTATCATTTCATTTGCATACAATCAGACACAATTGGAGTCACACCTTCATGACATTGAAAAGCACTTCCTGTCCCAAGCTGTCCTTCTCCTTGAAGAAGTCGTGTTCAGGATAAGTGCGGGCGATATCTCTGCGTATGAGCTTCTCACAGGGTGACGTCATCTTCAGCAGTTCAGAGTACTGATCCTTGATGGGCATATTCTGAGCATTGCACAACAGCTGCCACACTATTGCCCGGAAGTGGTGAGGAATCCCTTTTCTTACAAGATCCTGTGGGAAAAAGAAAAGACACTTTCAGTTGTTTAATCTAATGCTTCACACATTCCTGAGGAATTTAAACCGGGTGGATGACGTTCTCTCTTTGGCCATTTCTGAACGTAAACAACTAAAACAGTAATTTTGTTCCCTGTGTCAGCATAAGGTGCGTGTCATAATAACGCCAAATACCCCGTCAGCATGGCTGCTGATTCAATTTGATTGAGACATTTCCTGTGCTGACAGGGAACATTGGTCTTTCCTGTGAGTGAGTGAGTGTGTGTGCGTGTGTGTGTGTGTGTGTGAGCATGCATCTGGTCAGTCCAGGGTGCATCTGGAGCAGAGGTCCACCCACACAGCCTTTCAGCAGGGGATCCCGCTCACATCTCAAAGGTTAGACGAGACAAACCAAGCTTTGTGCGGGAACACTGCACTATGTCAAATCTTTCCTGCTACTTTCTGATCCAGACCACCACACTTATCCACTGTGGTTTCTGTTCTCATGTATCCAACTTAGATCAAATGTAGTTGATGAAACTTCATTTGTTTCTTCCTTCATCAGGAAGAGTTTCTCTGCAGGCAAAGGGAAAGACATTTCGTTGATGTTTGAGAAGTTACGGTTAATATCCCAGGCTAGTTACGCCCATCTGGCCATTACCGCTTCTGTTGAATTACATAATACCATCCATGCATGCCTACAGGTTCTTCACAACACTTCCCCATTTACATGAGCAGCAACAACAGAAACAGATGTCGAGATGAGGGGCTTTCAGTCCAACTTTGCACATAACTGCCTTTCTCAGCTGGTTTATGCACCTCAATAAACACACGCACATGTTTGCGAGAAACATGTGCTGTGAGAGAGAGACGTAGTGGCAGAGCACTGCATTTTGAGTCAGGCCCGACTGTAGAAATGCTGAGCGACATGCTTCCTGTTATGTTCAAGGAGCGTTTGCATGAGTATTAGACGGCACAACAGGACAAACTACATGTTCTCTAATGAGAACTTATATCACACATTTCCACCGACAGTGACGGGGCAGACTTCACAAAGTAACTGTGGAAACAAGCAACCTATAATTAGCTTTAGAGGTCACCAACTCAAATAACAATTTCAAGAACACCACAGCAGGGTCATCATGAGAAAGATAACCTAGGAATTATTTCTAGACCAAATAAACATTCAAACAGATAAGGCCAGAGGTTGATACAAATGCCCATGAAGCACACAGGAATAGCGCTGTAGCCCAGATTTTATTTGATATAAAGCTTGTAGTCACTTCCTTTGAGTCAGAAACAGTATGAAACAAATGTCTACGATTCATAAATGTCAGCCTCACTTCCTAAACCTACTCCTAGTAGACAAATGTGTTTGAGTAAGCTCTTAATACAGTCGTGTTTCGTTGTCTGCATGTGCACTAGTCTCACCTTAAGCTGCTTCTCCTTCTTTTTCCGCACATCCTCCCACTCATTGACGATTCGTCCCCAGAGAATCCACGAGTCCTCCTCCAGGTGGGAAAGGTTGGAGGAGGCAGAGGAGCTGGACACCAGGGAGGAGCCACTGTTTCGCCTGGAACCATTCATGGAGCGCAGCGACTTGCTGTCGATCTCCAGCAGCCTGTCGAGATAAGAAGACTTTCATACAGACAAAAACCATCTCCAGCAAATTATTTTCAGTAATTTAGCAGAAACAAAAAGCGGCTGCCAAGTAAATAAAGATTTAAGTAAGTTCTCAAATGATGCTTAATCTGGAATCAGTGTCTGACAATTTCTGAACTGTGGCTGAGAAAAACAGACAAACCACATCCAGGCTTAAAATCAAAGCCACCCACATTTCTAGGGCAGAGCTAAAAATGAAAGAGCTTATTTGGCTCTTGCATTCATCCTATCCACTTGCACTGATGCATTACATGACTGCAACATGACCCGCATAACACTGTGAAAATCAGCCACCAATTAACATTAACCCCCGTGTTCAGCCGAGTCGAGTTTAAAAACTGACATCGGATTAAATTATAAGCCAAACACGGAATAAACAAAAATGTCCCTGATGAAACCACAAGTCTGAAAGCCCCGTTATCTCCTGTTCATCAGCAGATAAAGTGCTATTATAGAGACTCACTTTCTCAAGTATGCAAGCCATAGAAATCCACAGAAAACCAGCATTAACATTGGAATCAACACTACTCAGTCATTTTCAGATGTGTGATATGTAAACATTATTTTCATTTACCAAAATGGCTTCACTGCAACTGTGCTTACAACTTCAGTATATGCTAATCTGTCAACGCAGATCCTGCAGTTACTGACCTATAAAAACACTCGACTGTATGGAAAAGCGACAGAGGAGCTCATTCAGACGTAACGTCAGTGTGTTTGGACGCTGTCAGAGTAAAATAAAGGGGGGCACGTCTGAAATCAACTGAGGAAGAGGAATGGCGTCCATTTAAATTCTACTTGCAGGAAAGAGCCCATCCAGTAAAGGTCATCGTGTCTGTTTCATTAAGTGTTTTCATCTATGGTCAGCATTTAAATTGGCTTGGTGGGAAAGAAAAGTTTTTTTTAGCAGGTTAATCTTGCACCGTATCCATCTTATCAGTTTGTCACTGTCACCGAGTTCCTGACAGAGCGACCGGATCAAGGATCAGTGTGCAAAGAAAAGAAGCTCGTGTGGCACAGAGGAGCTCATGACATACAAAGACTCAGACACCTGATCTTGGAAAGAGGCCGGGGCTTCTCCCCTGAAGTGACGTCACTGCTCCCACGATGTCTAGGGTTACAGCCAAATTTGGGCTGCATGGGAGGAAGTGAAATGAGCAGCCTGACCGACCAGCATACAGGAGAGTTTGTTCACTTGTATTCAGCTTTGACATTGAACTAAAAAAATGAACAAACCGAACATCTCTTAACTAGAATTTAGCAGAAATTGCCAACAGTTTATATATATGCTGCTGTGTCAGTCTGTGTTATATGTGAACTTTAAAAGGCTTCAGCTCTGCTAATAATTCACCAGTAGTCAAACAGAAATCTGCCGCTTGAAGAATACAGAACACATTTTTTTAAATGGTTATGGTCAATAATAATGTCTCGAGCGATTAAAAGGAAGTTTAAATTAAATATTGAGCTAGCCCAAAAAGCCAAACAAAGAGAGGTATGTTGTTTTTCAACAGCATTATGAATCACATTAGCATTTAAGAAAGAATATACACAAGCATGAAATTCTCTTCACCTTACCAAGATGTACTCATGCCTCTGATTTGAAGGAATTCTGGAGAAATGGCATGTCTGATTCACGGATTGTAGCGCTCACTGTGGGACTTTTCTGATCCGTGTTTCGCTATTGAACAAATGCTTGCACCTTTATCTATTCTGTAGGGTACAAAGGGCTCATCAAACACACACACAGGGATGTGTAACTCTCCGCTGTGCACGCCGTAGCCAAAGTCCCCCCTCCTCGTATTGCATTTGTCTTGTAAAAACCTGGATGAGATAAGACTTGCATGGTGTGGATATACAGTGGCTATCAGTGTGCTGCAGGAACAGCGAAACACTGCTCCGGTTGGTTTGGATCTCCTCCACATGAGGGAAAGCATCACAACAAGTGGCACTCGGCACTCTGGAGCAGTGGGCGTTCTGATGAGTCACCGCTCTCAGAAGAGCTTTACCGTCTTTCTCTGTTGTTAACGGTGACACAGTGCCGAACCCTGGACTGTATGCCTGGTTTCCATGCAGACACAGAGTGCACTATCCATGGGCGAGAGTCCCAACACAAGAAGAATTCACAAAGTTGGCGAGAGAGGAGTGTTGCATCATCCTCTTCTCCCAAGTTCTGTATTGTGATGTGAACAATGCGCTCCTCAGGGACAGTACACAGTTTACTTGTCCATTTACAACAGGCTCTTTTACATTCAGTATTCAAATAAATGCAACTACTGTAGTCAAAGGTTTACATACATTCATGCGCACAAATAATAACGATTTCTTTATCATTTTAAGATGCTCGATGATTGATGTACATACACCAAAAGAAATGTTCTGTGTAAATTATGTCAAGAGATCTCCATATATTTTCAATGGGGTCAGGACTGATGGAAGACCATTGATTTAACAACCTTCTTCCACGTGTGTTTGGGCTCATTGTCCCGTGAGTCCAAGTTCTGAGATAATCATCTTTCTCTATTGTTCCATCCCATCAAACTCTTCTGTTTAAAAAAAAACCTTCCTCTATAAGTTCATGTGGTGAGCTCTAAATTTTAATCAAGCTTGAAGGTTCTTTCTTGGAGCAGTCTTTCAGTCCACTGTAGACAATATTTTAAGATGAGCAAGTTCTGCACAGATTCGATTGTCGGTGATCGGCGCACAGTGCATCCATACAATGTTAAGTCACAGATTACTAAAATAATATCTGCACAGATTTTTCAGTATTGTCAGTCTACATATGCAGCAGATCAAGTTGGTGGAATATACTATTTTATTTCATCTGCATCCGACCTCATGGGATGCAAACTGGCCGACTTCTTAGGACACTTTCAGCCACTCCCCCTGCTGCGGCTGGCGAGGCGCAGCTCATCTCAAACGAGCCTAATGTCACCAGGTTCCAGCAGCACCCAATTCCCAAGAGGCCTGTGCCTTGGTGGTTCCTGACAATCCAAGCCATACATGGTCGCTGACGTGTATCATTAAGTCATAATCAACCTTGGGTTACTAGTACAGCCTTATCTCACTGTTGCAAATGGTTCTTCTTCGATTAGTCGGCTGGCTTGTGAACTCTCTGCCATCGTTACCAGACCGCTGTTGCTGCTAGTTTCAGCTTGACTGGCATTATATTTTCTTTTATGTGATGTGTGAATTCTGTCCATCCTAGAGAGCATTACTGCACTCAGTCTACCCACCAGGCTGCAGTAACGTTTTCCCCCATCATCAAACAGGCATTTTCACAAAACAAGATGGGAATTCCTCTTCAGATGGTGTCAATGTGTTGCTTGGAAAGCAACAGCAGATCCTCTAATGTCTCATAGTAACACAACAACTTAATGCAGTCACAACACATTGCTGTGTAATGTGCATTACAAATAATGCAATGGCCCTGGCAGGCTCACACACCGTTAAGCCGACAGGCAGGAGAGACGTCAGACACACTGCTTACCTGTTCTGCTCTTCAAGCTTGGCAAGGAGTTCCACATCATCGGGGCTGAGCTGCGCCGGCGAGGAGGGTGACAGGGCAGGGGAGGACAAAGACGTAGAGGAGGGCGTAGCAGTGGTCTGCAGGGACGTGGGCGTGGCCACCTGGCTAGCCATCTGACTGACCGTGTGGGACACCGAGTTCTTTACCCATGAGAGAGTCGAACTCAGCTTACCAGCAACCTTGTCTGTCGCCACCTGTCAAGGATGTGAACATTAGCATTAACGCATTATCTCTCTCTTAATCTCTCCCTGCCTGTGACGGGAAGTTTGCATTGTTCACAAACAATTCAAACTATAATTCCTGTTACAACCAAGAGAGTAAAAGTTCCACCACACTTCTCCATCAGCCTCTGAATATCATTACATCTGATATATTTACTGAAATAATCTATAACGATGACTGAACTGGTAGCACAGATAGCATTTAATACAGGGTGGTTTTATGCAGCTCCTTAGATTTCAGCACTGGGAAATTCTGTCTGACACCATGAGCAGTACTTGATCATTTTCCAGTAATGGTCAGACCAATCTTTTATAGATATTTGGACAACTTCTTTAAAAAGCAGATGCTCCATACAGCTTTGTTCAACTAAGTTGAACCATATACATATTCTTATCCTTGTACTACACTACACCAGTGTAGTTCAGTGTTTACTGTGACATGTAATACATATTTGACAGATACCCTATAATGAATCTTTGTGCTTTCTCTTAACAACAACTTCCTACTGTTAACTGTAACAAACACACTGTTCCTTTCCCTGTTGTACATTTCACTGCATCACATCGCAACACGATGACAAAAAGTAATGGCTAAATTACCATCTTCAAATACCGGTTAGAATTTGTTTCTAAATGAAGCCAAGTGAAAATCTAGCTGCTAACCAACAGCTCAAAAAGGTGTGATGAGTGGGAGCACAGATTCCTACCTGCTACTCAAAACAATCCATCGCTGGCTTTTAGATGCTAACTCCACTCCTTGAGAAAATAGACTAGAACATATTAATCAAGACAACAGCTTTAAAAAGTTACCAACAGTTTGTTTAAAGTAATTCACTCTTCGAAACCTTGGACTGGTTTAATGGCAAACACTGCGCTGTAATCATATGCTGATCATACTGTCAGGAGAGGTCAAAGTGCTTCACAAAGATAGTGTTTCATTCAGGTCTCCTGCTGTAAACACTGTTCATCGGGAAGTGCAGTGTTGTGCCCGGCAGAAAAAACACCTTGCACCTGCCTTCAGGTTTGACCCCAACAGGAAGCCAGGATGCTGCCGCTAGGAAACCAAACATCTTATACATGAGTTACTGCTCTGTGTGCGTCAGTACTGCACAGGGGCAGAGACATAAACGAGAAAGAGAGAAAACCATAAGACTGTGGTGAGTGTGGTTGCAGGAATGTGCAACAGTAGAGATCAAAAATATGCTAGCTAAGATGTTTGTTTTCCTGTACACAGAGTGACAGAGATTTAATTTTCTCAAAATAGCATCATGGAATAATGTGAGGTTACTGTGTTGATGAGTAGCTGCTGACTTTGTATTTAGTTTTATTAAAGCTTATAAGTAAACTTATATTGTAAATTAAGTGTATTGGACTGAGTATATGTTTGATTCTGACATTTAATTGTGTATGATTCATATATGAAACATGTCACAGCACACATTTAGAAAGGATCTGACATTTAGTGAAGCACTGCAGATACAAACTAAGGGAGCTTTAATTATTTGTTCATCACAAAAGCTACAGTATTTAAACCACAGGGGTCCCTTAGTATTTCCTGTACTGTCTACTCTGACATGGACAGAAACTGGCAGGTGGTACACCAGCTCTTAGAGTTTCCATAACAACACCCTGTTCCTGACTTGTCCCCATGGGGGGGGCATGTGTACTGACCTTCATCAACTATATGACAGCTAAGCTAACAGACCCTCATCCTGTAGCTCGTACAAAGTTTTTGGGTTATTCACTGTGGAGGGATGATATGTCTGCCACATATACACTTTACTAGAGGAGCCCACCTTGGTACATTTTGCCACCCACTATGTTTTAATCTGTTCTGAAGAACAACACAGCCCACGTCCAGAGTTCTAACAGGCAGGTACAGTTACCTGTTTGATTAAATATCAAACATCAGTTCAAATCAGCTGTCACTAACTAATGTTAGTTTAAAATGATGACAGTAGGGAACTGGTGTATGAGGTCAGAGGTGTCACTGTCAGAGGCCCGAGTCGTTCTGTAATATATTTACAACAACTGCATTAATGGAGTCAGATGTCCTCTATCGCAAAATCAATAACTGATGTAACTAGCTTAAATGTTCAAATTATGTCAACAAATCAAGACCGTTTAGTTCTAAATCAGGCTGTTGGAATAAAGCACGTGCCACAGTAAGTAGGCCGTTAATGTGTACATACAATTACAGACCACACAATCAACATGAAGTCTTCTTCTGCTACGCAGACATCTACTATATTTATACTGAGCAGCTTTAGCACATACATTACATATTATACTAATTAATTCAGTGGTAAACACTGGTTATCGTGACACCCAGCCTACAGACATGTTTGACTGGGCAGAATAACCATATCAAGTGTTAACCCTGGGTCACTGTAACTGCATTGTGAGATTTTATGGTATATTGCTGCATAACAGATTTTAATTCTTCCCATTTCACTTCCCTCCAAAATACCTTAGAAAATTACAGACTGACAGACCAAAACCCGTCAAAGTGTCACGCACCCTAAACGCAAACCTGAGAATACAGGTTGCATTTTCCCACTCACACTGTCATTAACACAAATAACAGGATTCACACCAGAGACATAACATATCCTTATCCTGACAACAAGACCATCCAGTAACTGTGTGCTATATAAACATTCAGCAGTTTCAGGTATGTGAAGAGAAACACAGAGGTGATATTTGAAGAAACTGATTTAATCTGCTTAATTAACCTGAATAGAACTCATAACACAGACTTCCCCACAGCCACAATTACTGAAAATCAAAACCATAACACAGATCAACACATTTTAAATCACACTAGTCAAAACCCTCATTTTAAGCAAGCAAAATATGAGGACATCAGCATCACCAGCGGCCTGGTAGCTCAATGGGTTAAGTGTCAGACTGGAATGTGTGAGGTCGCAGGTTCGAATCCCGTCTGACTCCTAATTCATTCCCTACCAGGTGTGTCCCTGAGCCAGACACCCAGCGCTAGCTCCATGTAAGTCGCTTTGGATAAAAGCTAACATCCAGGTGGCATTAGGAGGCATTCCTTCTAGCCAGCCTGGCCAACTGAAACAGGGCTTCCCTATAAATCCTGGATACCGAGCTTGTTTCTGCCTTTGTTTGCCAAAAACCTCAAAGGGGCCCTGAACAGCAGTGGCATAGCTAATGAAAGCAGCAAGGCACGAAAAGTGAAACAACTTCAAGACGATTGGGGAACTGAGAAAGACCAAAGACAAAGCAGAGGAGCATTTCCTTTCTCTTAATTCAAAATGCATAACACCCACAATGTGCTAAAACAGTCTTAAACTTTGCAGTGAAAAACATGAAACAGAAAAAACATGTCTGACCCAGTGAGGGAGAGCATGGCCATCTTCAGGGAGACATGCTGTCCGTGGGCTGTGAGAGGGTATTAAAACACGGGCCTGAATTACAATAACAAGCTCACACTGAGGTAGAGAGGCCTTTTACTTCACACAGAGGGAAACTCAGATTCTCCCCGTGTATCAGCATTTCAATGGTCTTACTTGAGGCTATTCTTCTTTATGCAGCCACCGAATGATGGCTACAACTACCGGCTAACATTTACTAATGCAAAAAGTAGTTTATAATAGTGTAGGACATTCATTGCGCTGGCATTAGATCACACCAACACTTAAATCTCTGAGATGGCATTATCTATTTGGCATGGATAATGGTCGCATCCAGACTGGTTGTATTATTTGCACTTCGACGTAGACATGACCAGGGATTGTGTGGAGTTTACCAGAGCTAGGCTCTTGACATCCACAGGTTGCCCTGTCGGTGTTGAGCTCGTCTCCTTCGACATCACACCGCTGGCACTTCTGTTACGCACACTGTTGCTTGCAGTGTGATTTCTTTTTCATTTAAGTAGCATGTCTGCTGGGACATTGTTCACTTCTTACTGTAGCCTAATTAACCATCAAACAGGTCGTCGTTTGACATGGCCATATCCAGTCTCACACATACAACTCACTGTGTGACCAAAAGTGAAAAGTTGTGCAGTGGTAATTACAGAAGAATGTGTCCTACAGAAGAGGAAACTGTTTTTATACTTGCAGAAGTAAACTACACTCACATGGATGTTTACTGAATCAGCACGCTGTGTTGTGAGACTGTAACTGTAGACTACCACAGCAACACAGGCCGATCTCTGAAGATGTTATCCTCACATGCATTGACCAGGCTGGCGTTTCTTCCTCTGATTACTACCACCAGTCGAGTTACAACAAGCACTTGTCCGCACTTTGGCTTGGAACCGTGCGTCGCCTGAGCGCAGCTAAAGCCACTGCTCAGCAGATTAAAGCCTCCGTTTCGGCTCTCACCTATCGAAACAGTTCGTTTTACAGGCAGCCAGGAGGACTGGTGCATTAGAAACAACACAAGCCCCCACTCCTTTTACGGTTTTACTGTGGGCGCCAGCATCTAATGCAACAGTATGGATGCTTCTTCCAGAAAGCTCCCACGTCGACGAGCTCGACGAAGCTAAGGAAAAGCTTTTACGATGATTAAACACATGCAAGAAGAACCGTCACTTATATAGTGTTTTTCTTTCAGGCAATAGCCAGAGTCTTTTTTAAAGCGCCTAACAAGTTAAAGAGTTGGACAACAAGTAGTTAAACAGTTACTGCTAACATAAGTGGCAAGGTGTTATGTAAGCTAATATTCCGATTAGCCATGTCTAAAGTTAAAGACACTTTTCATTACTGTCATCGTCACTCGGACAGATACAAAGGGATGACCCGGGGGTCGTTTTGGTGTTAATTCCAGAAATTAGCCAGCGCCCGAGAAGCACAGGAACATAATTTACCTTGAAGCGTTTTTAGCCAACTCCAGCAGACGTCGCCTGTTTCCCATGCACAAAAAGTACTGGCGTCCTCCCCTCGGAAAAAACACAGCTTTTCAGACACTTTACCCCCAGTTCATTAGCTAAACAAGCCGAAATAGCCTAGCCTAGCTATGTTACCGCTGGGAAGCTAGCCACTGTAAAGTTAGCTCATTCCCATTGACTCCCCGGTCCAACCCATGCAGCCGTGTAATACGTGTACACAAACGTCTGCAGCCACTGCTCTCAGACGGCGGCCTACCGACCTACTGTTTACATCGATCAGCGCATGCGCAACAGGCTCGAACTTGGCACAGCACTGCCACCCAGTGTTAATAATGGTCAACTGCACATCACAGTACGGTAATATTATTAGTATGAACAATTATAAATAAACAGTATATCATTATTGTGAATAATACTGTAATTAATTGTCAAGAAGGAATATCAGCAGCAACATTGTACTTTGTTGTCGTACCAAAACAAACATGTTTTGCCTGAAACACACATCTATGCCTGAAAATGACTATTCAGATATAATACATTTCAGGAACTTAATCACTTCAATCCCTTTAAACATTTAGTAAACTTTAACCTTTGGTAGCACTGGGGCTGAGTATAGAAGCAATGGTTTGTGTTCAGGAAACAGTGAAAAGGAAGCATCTTACACCCAAATTACATAATCCTTACCTGAATTTCATTGTTGAGAAGTATTTCTATTGAAGAAGACTGGAGATTCATAGACTCAAACTTATCTGCAGGTCATTCAGTTATAAAATCCTCTCTTCATTGTAGAAACAGAAAACACAGCAAATTCATTCATTACCCGTCTTTCTACTTTGTAGTTCACATAATCGTCTTCTTAACCTGAAAAAATAGTAGTAGGGTTAATATACTAGAACTAGAAACAGTATAGCAGAAGTTTAACTTCGGCTATGTTCCCCTGAGCACCTTTCACCTGCCTTTATCTGGCATCAGTAGAAACTCATGATTAAGAGAACTTTTGCTCACTTGAAAATGTGACTAAGCGAACTTCCCCGATTCTCATACCAAACAATCACAGAACTCACTCTTCAGGTTTTACAAGGTTTGACGTGTGCGTGTGTCTGTGGTTGTCAGACACGCCTCTGTCATGGATGTGCGCATGAAAAGAAGCTGACATGGTGATTGTATACTATTATAATAAATATCACATCTAAGCCTGTCATATCAGACATAAGTAGAGCAAAGAGAAAACCAAAGAGCCATACAAAGTACAGGGCTGGTTTGTTACACCGGCTCCAAAACCTAAACAGGAATTTAATTGTTAACATCCATCTATTATATAATATTAAAATGTTTACCCCTTCTCACAGGCTGCATTAGCTAGTGTTAGTGTTTCAGCATCTCAAACTGCTGATTACAACTTTGATTTGGCTCGCATCATTATCGGCTCTCTGTTAAATTTTTGTTTCTTGGTGTCTCTTTATCGTTCTCTCTATTTTAATCTGGATCCATAACCCAGAGGTCAATAGATCAAAACCATCCTCTGCTAATGTTCTTGTATAGGCAATTACGTGCACTGTACAACACTTTTGGAAGTCATCCACTTACTTTGAGTACATCCAGGAATTTGGAAGTATGGAGGATTAACATTGAATATACTCTCATTAGTATCTGTTTCGATTCTCAGTCATCCAAGTCATGGTTATCTCCAAACAGTAAAGTAAAAAAGCTTTTTCAATGGCAACTGAACTTCCTTAACTATGATTTGCCCTTCCTTTCCAGAGGGCTTGTTCAGGTCTGAACATATACTGCCATTAGCCATTTTGTTAGTTACATCTCTACCTAATAATTATCCAATGCAATCCAAAACAGCAGCACTACAACAATGTCTAGTTTTTCAAGGCATTTTATTAATAATGCACTCCATCCACCCTCATTTGCCAAAACATAATTATGTATGACTGCACCACCCACCCACATACTGGATACACAGTATACAGCATATTGAAATGTCATTTCACACAGGCCCCCCATGGTGCATTTGAATGTCAAAAGAATCTAAATATACAACAAGAAATCATATATCAATAAATAAGCAATCTAACAAAATATTTATAAAATAAAATGGTTAAACTTTTTTTTAATTCTAATTGTCGAATATATAGTATACTGTATGTGCAGTGAAGCAGACAAGGACATGACAGCAGACAGAGTGAACATGTGCTAGTGTGTTTCGAATAAAATGTTGTGGAGGTGGTATGGACTTAAATGTCAGTGTAGAAAAAACACAAATAAATTGGCCAACTGTTGCCAATATAGTTTGAGATGTTGAGATGTTTCCCCTCCCCGTCAGGTCCCACCTAAACCAGTGGGAATTACAATGTAAACCATCTGTTTGAGGAAATAATAAAATTGTAATAGCAATAATAATTAGTAATAACGCTTCTCTCTTTTCTTTAGTTATATATTAGGGAGGAAATACATTTTTTAAAGATTCTAATCATAACGAGGTACTTCAGTTACTCTGGCTTAAAGCAGCCCCAGCTCGGTAGGGGGCACTGTGGCGAATCCTCTGCATGGCTGCGCTGAGGCTCATCCTGTGAGAGGGTACTTACGGCACATGCGCACCGCAATCTTCCTTTTTCCAGTGCAGCGGAGTCAAGCCCCAGTCTTTGGCTCCGGGCTCCTTCATAAGGAGACAAAAAGACTGCAAAAATGGTTTGTAAATCCTCCCAATATGTGTCTACACGTGTACCTAAGACATACATGTGATGCTCCGCGCTGTCAGATGTGTGATAACGGGCTGCATATGTTCAGATGAGGTTAGATTAAGCCTTGCTAACGTCTGAGTTGTGCTGCTTAAACGTGGCCTAATGGCTGCTTTCACAAACTCACTGCCTCCTCCTATATGTAGACAGCTTTATTTGAATGTTTATTAGCACGAAATCAGTTAAGTCCAGAGCTCACATGCCCTTAATTTCCTTTTTCTCTGCCTTACCACTGTCCCGCTGACTTGTCGTTAGCCCTGCGTAGCACTTGTGCTAACTCCTGTCGTTCAATTTCTATGGCTCTGCGTGCTAATGTTAGCCCTGTCTGTTACTGCCACTGACAGTGACAGTGACAGACACCTCAGAGCAACACTAAACTAACGCGTTACTGTCTGCTGTGGTCCACTGGTGGTTGTAAACCGGTGCATGTCGTTGTGCAGGGTTTTGTTAAAGTGGTGAAGAACAAGGCCTACTTCAAGAGGTATCAGGTCAAATTCAGGAGGAGGAGAGGTAAGAAGCCATGTGACGCTGCTCATTCATGTTGATGTCACGCTTGTTGACAGTTCTTTAATGAACGATGTGTGTGTTGCTTCCAGAGGGGAAGACTGACTTCTTTGCTCGTAAACGCCTGGTCATTCAGGATAAAAACAAGTACAACACACCCAAGTACCGGATGATTGTCCGTTTCTCCAACAGAGACATCATCTGCCAGGTGAGCATACACCGAGATGACTTTATTGTTATCTAAAGGAACGGGTATTTTTTATGTTTTAGGAACTACTCCATTATTAAACTAGGTAACTAAAGTAGACTAGGTAAAATCAGGTTGTGGAGACTTGCAGATTATCATGCAACGCTGCAACTCCAGTATCAATCTGCACAGTTTCAGTGTAAGTTAGCAGTGACTATGAATGAGTGAATTTTCGCACGCCATTGTTTTGCAGATTGCCTATGCCAAGATTGAGGGTGATATGATCGTGTGTGCTGCCTACTCACACGAGCTGCCAAAGTATGGGGTCGCCGTGGGCTTGACAAACTACGCAGCAGCCTACTGCACTGGTCTGCTGCTGGCCCGCAGAGTACGTATACGTCTGGTTGTGTATACCGGTTTTCTGCCCCATAGAAAAGGATTAATTGGTGTCCTGACTTATGAGGTACAGAGACGCTGAACCATATGCAGAACCCAGAGAACTCATACATGTGGACTTTTTCTGACTACAGCTGCTGAACAAGTTTGGCCTAGATAAAGTGTACGAAGGCCAGGTGGAGGTGACGGGCGACGAGTTCAACGTGGAGAGCATTGATGGTCAGCCAGGCGCATTCACCTGCTACCTGGATGCTGGGCTTGCAAGAACCACCACAGGCAACAAGGTGTTTGGTGCTCTGAAGGGGGCTGTGGATGGCGGCCTGTCTATCCCACACAGGTAACCTGGCCCACTTGATCATTTTTTTTAATGGGTAGCTGGGGACATGAGAAAGACGAGTCATTCCTAAAATACGTTTTGTTTTATAGAGTAGGGATGTTTTAGGGCTGTTTGGCTAAAATACCAGAAACCTGACGGGATTAAATGGATGATAGATTAGCCACTGGCTTTGTCTGCTGTCCTAACACGACTGGGCCTTTTCATTGATGTTATTTTGATATGCCACAGAGCAAAGTAAATGAGATAAATAAGATAAATTATTGACACCTGTGCTTTCTGAAGATGATGCAGCATGTTTTAAATGAGGCCGAGACTGCTAAATGTTGTAATGAAATGCTCCTGTTGCATTGTTTGTTAGCATGTGCATGGTGCTCATCTTGCCACAAAGATTGATGACCTTGAAGTAATCACAGTAAATACAAGATGAGAGCCATGAGGGGGAACTAGTCACAGATGGAGGTTGATTTCTCAACACAAATGTGCTGAACAGGAGCATTTAGTAAATTAACATGCTAATTTCTACAAGTGTCTACTTGTTTAATCGTAGTAGTAGTTTTTGTTTTTTTGGTTGGGGGGGGGGGTGCAAAGATTTCAATCAACTATGCAGGAGAAATACTGTCAGTTATGCTGCAGTTGTGTCTGCAAACCATCTTGAATGAAGAATGATTGGAAATGGGTCTGGGCAATATAGTCTATAGTCTTTCTCCCAAAAATGTCTATAAATGTTAAATCCAGCCCTTCATTTTATAGTAGCTCAATCTTAAGAATTTAAGCAACGTCTTATACCTCAGTTGCTTTAATTTTAAACAACTTTTAACAT
>JAUMTR010000019.1:2215115-2321921 GCA_032270685.1 Microctenopoma stevenorrisi | reverse complement strand
TCCATCCCCTACCAGGTGTGTCCCTGAGCCAGACACCCAGCGCTAGCTCCTTGTAAGTCGCTTTGGATAAAAGCAAAGTAAAGTCAAGTGTAAAAAGTTCTCCATCAGCAGCTTTATAGGTGGGTTCTGTGCTTGTGCCGGTGCTTTGAACATTTTCATTCCCTCTGGGATCAATAGTCTGTTGCTGCTCTCTGTGGTGAGTCACCTGAACTCCGTCTTTGTGTGTCTGTGGCCTCCCCGTGGCTCCAGCCACAGCTTGTTCCATCCAGTGTCACATGCAGTGAGGCTGTGTGCGCCTCGAACTGTAACTATACCACCATCACATAATAAATATATATGTATAATATAACATGATGTGATCTAATGTGTTTCCTGTGCAGGTCTGTATGTTTAACTGAGAGATAATGAGGAAGCACAGCGAGCACACAAACGCTGACTGGTTCATCCACCTCCCTACTGTTTGTTTCATCTTCTAAAATATCTAAAATAGTCCAGACAACAGCACCATCAGCCCAGTGGGGGGCGCCACAGACTTCCAAGTGAGCAGACTGGAAAAGAAAAGAGGAAACACCTTAATCACAAGTCCACGTGGTCATATTAGAAATGAAAGTGCTTTATTTGAGTTTGATAAATAGCTTAAATCTGCTCGTGGGACATTTGGAGTTGGACCAGTGTCTCCTTTCTGTGTGTAAAATGTGTCCTTTTCACTTTGCAGGATTCACATAGTTCTTAGAGACGAATAAATGAATGAAACAGAATTTGTGCAGCATGTTTGTGTGGTTATTCTTTTATCAGCTCACTACCCCCTTGGCTACAGTTGAGTTCTTTATATTTCTGTATAAATATGAAAAAAATGTTTTGCACCATCCCTTCAACATCCTCTTTTACAGTGATAACTTTTAGTTAAATGTAACTGCACATAGATTTTGATTCCCTCTGGTTGCAAAAGCAGAACTAGGAACCACAAGAAGCTAACGATTAGACTAATGTCTAAGACCAGAGTGCGTCTCTGGTTGCTAAGGAAACAGCTAGTCTCTGTATGAAACCACAAACTTTTTCATTTGGTTTCTTTGCACGTATTTTGACCTCTGTCATTGTACTTCCAAACAAAATAAGTTCAGATTAGGGGTTTGCACTTCTCCTCTTTCAGCTTCAGCTTTGTGTAGCTGGTGTTCACAGAGTTAAAGACCTATGTGTGTCTGGCACAACTGAATTAATGGCCGTCTCACAATTTCACTTACAATACATTTCTCATACAAGGAGAAGGGAAAAAACAGGTTCGCCTGCCTGACAACAATTGCTGCAGGACTGTGGCTCGAGTCTTCGTTCAGGTTTTTTACGAGTTTCTCTTTAGTTAACGAGGAACCACAAAGCAGTAGGAATTCAGCAACACCACCCCTCCGACCACGCTTAGCATGATATTGTGTTATTTGTCTAGATGTGTTGCAGGAAAAATGTACCACTGAATGATTGTGCAAACGCTGGAGACACAGCAGCTGTGACGGACGTCCTTGTTATGACAGTTTTGCAGCATAACTGAAACCAAACAGCCCACAGACAGATATAGTGTCAATGACTGTAGCGGCCAGAGTCTTATTGGATTGGTGTCATTCACTCACAGAGTTTGTTACTTTAAGCTTGCAAAAGATGTGAGAAGAAGCAAACAAATCCCTTCTTCTTCTGCGGCCTGAGTCTACAAAACACTACGTTGTCAAGCACAGTTCCTCCACCACCTCTGCTCATAGCTCAACCTTCATTTCCCTCCCCCGACTGTGCCCACCGTTGCCAGCAGATCTCTGTGGTCCTCTCCCCCAGCTTCCCTACCCTCCCCCTTCACCCCCTTTTGTCAAAGCAACCTGAACTCACCTGTGATGTCAGTGTCCACTTGTTAAACTCCAACATCACTTCAAAGTGGAATCATTTGGTAGAATATCCATTTTACATCATAACAAGGGCAGGGTGGGGGCGCTGTTCTTGATCTGATGAAAAGAGGAGCATGTCATCAGCACAGATTGTACAACACATCTTATGAAACTGAAAAAGCACAGAAAACCTCATTTTTAATCATATGTGCATCAAGAAATCTGAATTATGACCTGAGATCGTGATACTAGTGTTTCTTCAAAAGTCTTATAACAGTCTAATATGTGTGATGTAAAAAAGAGTGTTGACTCAATATGAATCCTTTGTTGCCCAAAGCGTGATCTGCCAACCTAACACGAGTCTTTGGTAAAAGGATTTAGTTGTTTAGTGTGAAGAACAACTTTGGGAAGCTTAGTGGGATTATTTACTCCCCTACATTCTCTCCGTTACCTTGTGATGACTCATAGAACCATAACAGTGTAGAAACATCACAGACAGGCGCATGAGTAAAGTTAAAGTTTGCAACCCAACATTACTAAAAGGAAAAGCCAGTCTAACTCTGGGTTTAACCCCACATTGAGTGTCCTACACCCAGGACAGGCTCCACATCTGGACCGGAGCGTATCAGTGTTGAGGCCTCAAAGAGCTGTAGGCAGCACTCGGCAGGCGACCTTAGACATGAACCCCCCCCCCTTGTTGCTGGGTGTTAGACACCATGCTTCTCACTTCTAACAATTTACCTCATCCTATCTAGAAGATTCATGCCCCGAAGCAAGTGGCTGATAAATTACCAAGCAAAACAAGCGGCAACCATCCTTGAACTGCTGCAAAAGATCTTCCTTGCAGGAAGTTAAGACATCTGTAGGCGGTTTGATTCAATGACTCACTTTCCCCTTTTTCAACCAGGAAGGAGCTTTCAGTCCCATTCGGGTTAGAACACGTCGTGTGCTGTTGGCAGACTTTACATCGTGTGAGGACTGTGTCTGTGTGTGTTTGTGCACACTTGTGGATGTGTTTGGTCTTGTGGGGGAGGGGTGGTATGTGTCTGTGTGTGTACACTGTACAATGAAGGAGAATGTGCTGACTCTGTTTTGAAAGGAGGAGCGATGGACCGAGCCCTAACCTGAGGCGAGCGCCTGAGGATTTGTGCCTTCCCCTCCTGTCAAGCTGCATCATGAGAGTGAGAGGAGGACGGCTGCAGACGTCAGCTGCTGACAGTCGCCCAGAGAAGTAGATAAAGCATGAACACAACTATGAACAATACAAATCAACTGTGCAACAAGATTACAAAGAGAGTGCACACACACACACACACACAAACACACATACACACACACACACACACACACACACACACACACACACATGACCAGCTGTCTCTGCCATTACACGTCCACTACAGGAAAACAGATGAGTCAAAAGTTCCTATGAGTGGACCTTACACACTCTGCTTTATTTTGTCTGCATCTCCTACACAATCACGTCCCCGCTTCTCTGCAGCCAGACACACAATTTGCATGGGATTTGTTGAAAGCTTTCCAAAGACTGTTGTATGAAGGAAAGCGGTGCTGCAGAGAGGAGTGTGGTGTGAAACAAGCGGCTGCTGTATCTACGCGGTTATAACGCACCGCTGGAGTTCAGTGGAAATGTCGTTTGGTGTCGGTTCATCAACAGCAGCCGTTCCACTTTAAATGTACAACTGTCTACGAATGTTTCATAGCTTTTCTTTTGGTCCGGGGTGTTTCAGGACACGGGTGGGCACCGCCTCGTCGTCACAACGCGGATGTTGGAGCGGCTTATATAGCGGAGAAGAGCGCACACGCAGCCTGGGCGGAAAAGCTGGACGAGCATCGGCGCAGCAGCTTCTTCACAGCGAGGGTCTGTCTTCTGTATTCACCAGGTAACGCACACGTCGTTTCTGCAAAATGCCCATGCAACAGAAAAGGTCCAACAATGGCTCCACAGTTAGGAAACGTGAAGTAGGTCTGGTTGATTCAATGCGCCAGAGCGGATTGAAGTGGATAAGCGCAGAGCGCTTATCCACTTCAACTACTTCCCGAGTTCAATCAAAGCATTCGTGAAGGTAAGAGAAGAAGTTTCCAATGAGTTGTACAGGCTGCGATGAAGGACTGCAACAGTGAAGTCTGAGACAGCAGCCAGAAAGGCATCAGTCCATCTAAGGAATAGAAAACATCGACTTCCTCTGCGGAAAACAGCTGTTTATGAAAAACTCTGGCTACATGAGTTCTGATCACTTTTTAGTTATTTGTTTGTTGCGTCATTTCTGTGTTGGGGTATAATTGCACACTAGGCTTGTGGGATAAACGCCAACGTTGTGTTGGGCTGTTGGGAGTGGTCCTCAGCAGCAGCAGCAGCAGCAGCAGCGCGGAGAGGATGGGACACGCCCTGGCACGTCACGTGTTTGCTCACTCACTGCATTTAGTGTTGACATGGTTCCTGTATTACAGGTTGCACAGCAAATGATGCAGAACAAACGCAGGATGAGTCTTGTGTTGTTGGATGAAGTTGCTGTGTAATGGAAATAGACCACAGCAACGTGATGCTCTAGTTATGTGACGGGTTTCCAGACACACCAGGTCATTTTCCATAAGTGTGACTGACTTGTCCAGGTCCATCCAAAAGTCTTTTTAAGGCTGCTCAAAGTTTGGGACAGTACAAGCCATCATGAAACACACACACACGCTAAGAACACCTAGAACAAAAGACGGTGTTGGACGTAGCTTTGCTGCTGTCTCTTTCTGGCTGTGTAACCTGCTGGATCTCCTCCCAGGTTCTGAGCACCATGGCATGCCACAAAGAGTTCGAGGCTGCAGGCAAGAAACCCGGCCTGCAGGTGTGGAGGATTGAGAAAATGGATTTGAAGCCCGTCCCTGCTCCACTCCATGGAAACTTCTTTATCGGAGATGCTTATATTGTGCTCTACACCACATCTGCTCCTTCTTACAACATCCACTCATGGATGGGTATGACATTTACATCTCCTCAAAGTAAATTTTAACCTAAAGTAGAATTCCCTGCATTTCTCCCCGTTCACTGTTATCTGTTACGCCCCAGGCGACGAAGCTTCCCAGGATGAGAGAGGGGCTGCTGCCATTTTCATGACCCAGCTGGATGACTTCATGCATGGAGCTCCAAGACAGTTCACAGAGTTTCAAAACCAAGAGTCCCTCACTTTCCTGGGCTACTTCAAATCTGGCATCAAATACAAGGTGAAACTTATATTCACGCGTGTCCTTTAGGAAATAAGGAGGACGGTATGTCTTTTATATAACAAAAGCAACTCCAGAGCGACCAAATGAAACCCGTGTACAACTCAGAGCTGTGTCTATGCAGGAAGTGAAACTCTTCACTGTGCTATTTTGTGAACTGCTTAAAATTGTGGTTGAGCTTTCATGTTTTCCGCTGAAGGAGGGTTTGAAGAAACTTGAGCAGCAAACATTCTCCCCAGTGCCAAAACACCAAAGAGCAGCAGATGTCGTGAGCCACTGGAAAAACTGAGCTGCCAGTGCTTTAGTGCTGTTTTAGTAGCACATATGGTGGAATTATGAATTCTCTGTAGAGAATATGGAGATTTACACATATTTTCTGAAGTATATTGTCGTGGTTGTTTTGTTTTTTCACAGCAAGGTGGAGTAGCCTCGGGCTTCCAACATGTGGTGACCAACGACGTAGATGTCAAGCGTCTGCTGCACGTTAAAGGCCGTCGGTTGATCAAAGCCACAGAGGTGGACCTGTCCTGGGCGAGCTTCAACAAAGGAGACTGCTTCATCATTGACTTGGGAAAGGTGATCTAGACCAGGGGCCACATATCCAAAACGACTGAAACGGATGAGACTACATGTGATTTATTCTTCCCTCCTTCTCTCTGTGAAATGCCAGAACATCTACCACTGGTTCGGCAGTGAAAGCAATCGCTTTGAGCGGGTGAAAACCACCGAGCTGGCCATCGACATCCGCGACAATGAGCGAAAAGGCCGTGCTGAGATACACATTATTGAAGAAGGCCGCGAGCCAGACGCAGTCATTCAAGTGAGTTTAATTAAGCCTAAGCGGTTTGATTCAGGGTATCGCTGGGTATGTTGGGAACTGAGGCTGTCGCAGTGTTTGTTCACACTGCAATTACAATGTTGACATCCTGTCTACGCGCATGTATTTATAGGTGCTTGGACCCATGCCCAACCTTCCACCAGGAAGTGCTGATGATGAAGCTGTTGATGTTAAAAACAAGAACCAGGCATCTCTATATTTGGTAAACAGACATATTAATCTTTTTAAAGGACTGGATTCCTGTTAAAGCTCGTAAAGGTCCAGGTAATTACAGTTTTTTCTCCAGGTGTCTGATGGTGCCGGCTCCATGAAGACCACTCTGGTGGCTGATAAAAACCCGTTCAAACAAAGCATGCTCTCCCCGGCTGATTGCTTCATCCTGGACAACGGAGCAGATAGGAAGATATTTATCTGGAAAGGTAGTGGAGCTAGTTATCTTTTCAGATTCATTGGATACAGTTTCAGATTCAGATTTTTGGTAACAGTTAGGAGTTTGTTCCTATTGTGAAGTTGTAAACTCCCTGTGGTTCCACCTCAGTAGAGAAAATATGACTCATTCATGGCTGTACCACTCCTTCATACTGCAGGGCAAGCTGCAAATGCAGAAGAGCGCAAAGCAGCCTTGTCTGCTGCAAACAAATTCATCAAAGAGAAGAATTACCCCCAAAACACTCAGGTAATGATATGTTGTTACTGGATACCAGAACATTCCTATCTTTATTTCTATTTCTATGTTATAGATGCTTGTTTTGGTTTTCATTCACAGATCCAAGTCATTCCTGCAGGGGCTGAGACCACCCTGTTCAAGCAGTTCTTTTTCAACTGGTTGGACAAGGATGAGACCACAGGACCAAGTCAGCCAATCAGCGGCCGCATCGCCAGGGTGAAACAGGTTCCGTTCGACTCCTCCACCCTCCACAGCAACACCGCCATGGCTGCCCAGCACGGGATGGTGGATGATGGCTCTGGCAAAGTCCAGGTATGTTTGGAAAACCATACACTCACACTCAGATATTAACCAGAAAGTGTGACACTGGTTGGTGTTTGTAGATTTGGCGTGTGGAAAAAGGTGACAAAGTGCCTGTGGACCCATCCACATACGGACAGTTCTTTGGGGGTGACTGTTACCTGGTGCTGTACTCCTACAAAGTAAAAGGCAGGGAGAAACACATCATCTACACGTGGTAAGTGCAGCATTTCTCAGCATAGTTGGATTTACCTGTTAGACCGGGGACATACACATATGCCCGCAATTAAAACCTTCCGTTGTTGATGTTACGTTCCATTACCCTGAAATGCCCTCATCACTCACGTCTCACACAGGAGGGACTGTTTCTAAGATTAAAGTTGTTTCATACATCTACTGAAATCAGTCTCAATCTTTAGGCAGGGGCGGAAATGCTCTCAGGATGAACTGGGCGCTTCAGCGTTTCTCACTGTCAAGCTGGATGATTCCATGGGTGGAGTAGCTACACAGGTAAAAACCCCCTATCTCTGGTCTTAGCTAACTAAATTACCAGCTGTAGTGTCATATCAAACAGACAGGCGTAAAAGGGAGAAAACGGAAAACCGCTCCTCACCAGCTTATTTCTGCCTGTCAGGAATAAGACGTTTGACTCCTGTCACCCTTGTCTTCACCAGTCACAAGGAAGTTGAGCTATTGCTCTGTCTCTTGCAGGTTCGCGTGAGTCAGGGCCAAGAACCCGCACATCTTGTGAGTGTGTTTAAAGGGAAGCCTTTAGTCATTCACCTGGGCGGGACGTCCCGTAAGGGAGGCGAGAGCAAGCCTGGCAAGACACGACTCTTCCACATCCGCCAGAGCTCCACCAAAGCTACGCGAGCTGTTGAGGTCAGTGTAATATATGGTGTGAAGTGTGCCCAAGCTGAGATTTTACAAAGTATGACTAACACAGTCCCTTCCTCTCTTTGTGCCCCACTGATCACAGGTGGACCCCACTGCCTCCGCTCTGAACACCAATGATGTGTTCGTGCTAAAGTCACCTGATTCCCTGTTCCTATGGAAGGGAAAGGGATCAAGTCCCGAGGAGCTGGCAGCAGCTAAGTATGTCGCCGGCCTGCTCGGAGGAACTGCCACCGAAGTGGAGGAGACCAATGAGCCAGGTGAGACCTCTAAACTTTCATTTGAGCTTTTATCTCTGCAGGGTGTCTTACGTGGAAAAGTGTTGTTTTTGTCATCAGCTGGTCTCTGGACAGCACTGGGTGGGAAGAAGGACTACCAGACTTCCAAGACTCTGCAGAAGATCGTCAAGCCTCCGCGACTGTTTGGATGCTCAAATAAGACTGGCAGGCTGATAGTGAGTATTATAAAGGGAGGTGGTTGTTTTATTTTGTTGTTGTTTTCTTTTACATTCTCATTTACCTTTTTCATCCAATCCGCAGGCGGAGGAGGTGCCCGGAGAGTTCACACAGACCGACCTAGCAACTGATGACGTCATGATTCTGGACACCTGGGATCAGGTACGCCGCCTTCACTTTTAGTGAAGCTATTCTCTGCTGATCTCTAAATCATGGCTGCCTAATCCTCAAATTCCATCTGATCACGTCTCTCGTCAGATCTTTGTTTGGATTGGAAATGAAGCCAATGAGGTGGAGAAAACTGGATCATCCAAGATTGGTAAGACTTCACAGAGTTATTGAGCATGAGGGGCAAGTAAATAAAGAGGTGGTTTACGATTGTGTCCTTTCGTTTCAGCCCAAGACTACATCAATTCAGACCCCTCTGGCCGTCGTGGGATCCCCATCAGCACCATTAAGCAGGGAGGGGAGCCACTGTCTTTCACTGGCTGGTTTCAAGCCTGGGATCCTAGTCTGTGGGATAAAGATCCTCTGCAGGCCATTCATGATCGTATCAAAAAGGCTTAGTAGAAAACCACAATGTAATAGCATCTGCAAAAAAGAAGAATCCAATGCTTATCATGTATTTCTGGACTTCATAGAGTTATCACTAGTTAATATAGCGTGAGCTTGCAAAAGTAGGTAGAGAGCAGCTTGGAGATGCATTGACTAATAAACATTTCACTTTGTTTGAAAATGACAACCTAACAGGCGTTTATGAGAAGACGCACTGTCTCCCAAGTTCTGTGTGGCCTTATGAATTATGAAATGTTCATGTTTGTGGACTTCATGTGTACTGGTACTTTAAAATTCACAAATTAAATTCAGTTGCTCACAAAAAGAATGTATAATTTGATGTAACGTCCCTCTTTATACAGCCTGGCTTGCAAAGATACATTTAGATTTGAATAAAACATTTTAATAAAATATCACCTTTTTTGAACAAGATCTTCACCGAGTGCTTTTATGATGTTTTTACATTGTGGACCATGATTCTCACTACAGTACAACAATAAACCTGTGCTCATTTGCATAAACCCTCACCAGACTTAGGGACTTGTGTAGCCCACGCATGATAGTAATCTTCTGCCCATGTGCACAAGGCTTATGCTGAGTTGCAGACCTGTGGATTAAGGAGTGGGCTTAAAAAGCCTTCTCCAGCATTGTCCATTACGTCCCCTCCTTGTTCAGATTCATCTGCTGCTGCTGGAGCTGCGAGACAAACGCTGATCAGCCACAATGAGCCAGAAGGTGGTCCTCATCACAGGCTGCTCCTCCGGGATTGGTCTCGCCTTGGCTGTGCGCTTTGCAAATGATGAGAAGAAGAGGTTCATGGGTAAAGAAACCGCATTTAAAAAAAACTTGCTGGGTTTGCGTGACTGAAACTGTTTGTGTCGATGGCGTGCACACAGACGGACGACGATAACCACAGGAAAGGAAAGGTCATGTCATTGTAATGTGCATATTGCTGACAAATACTTTTAAGAGAACGGTAATGTGATGGGGGAGTTTATAGAAAAGTGCAGTCATTTATGTAAGAAGCCGGATTATTCTCAGTATTCTAATAATGCTCACAAAAGTGTAGCAATAACAGTGTCTTCACTGCTTAACGCAGTAATGCATGAACCTAATGTCTTTGTACTGTACAGACTCATCATTCATACTTCAAAGCAAAGTCACTGTCCTCATAAATCATAATATATTTAATAATATCACACATAAATAGAACAATGACAGGCATGTTACAGACAGTCACAAACTGAAATCATTCACTTAGCGCAAGTTAGAAAATATTTGTGGCAGTAGAGACATACTAGGAGACAGTGTCTGAACGCGAACAGAAACCAAATCACAGCTTTACGTGAGTTTTCCTTCTCATAGTCTATGCCACCATGCGGAACCTGAGCAAGAGTAAGGCTCTGGTCGAGGCAGCAGGTCGAACGCTGGGCAGAACCTTGGAGATCAGACAGTTGGACGTATGTGACGAGAACTCCATAAAGGCCTGCGTGAACACCTTGCCTGAGCGCAGGGTGGATATTTTAAGTAAGCCCACAGCCACTGGATCAGGACAGTGTGGAAAGGTTCCTGTTGATAATCACTTCAGCTTGTTTCTGTATGTTAGTGTACTGTACATGCAACAGTTACGTTTCTTGCCTTGTTTGACCCCCTCCTCCCACAGTAAGCAACGCTGGAATGGGTCTCATCGGACCCATCGAGTGTCAGTCTATAGACGAGATGAAGGCTGTTGTGGACACCAACTTCTTCGGTTTTGTGCGTTTGCTGAAGGAAATCCTGCCTGACATGAAGAGGAGGAGAAAAGGCCACGTTGTGGTCATTAGCAGTGTCATGGGCGTCCAAGGTGGAGCCAATCACATTCGTTCGTGAGACCGTTTGTTGGTGATGACAAAAAAGACAGTCGTAACAATGCCCTTGTCTGTTTCAGGAATTTTATTTAACGACATCTACGCGGCATCCAAGTTTGCAGTCGAAGGTTTTTGTGAAAGCTTAGTAGTGCAATCCCTGAGGTTCAAAATCAAGTAAGTCTCTGATTTCCATACGCTCAATCTGCAGAGATTCAACCTGTACTCAACCCTCAGACCAGTGGATGAAACAGCATTCCCATAACAAAGCCTGCAAAGTAACCCTCGGACGTGCGTAACGTCTGCATACACATATTACACAAGCAGCCTCGCCAAACGGAGGAAAACAGGCGCCCACCCAAAATATGTGATGTTGAAACACACACAAACCACAACACACCCTTGCTGGAGACAAGTCCTAACGCAGCACCAATCAGAGGGAATATAGCTGCAGGGTGCTTCCTAAACGTTTCACTGCAGTGTATTAGAGGCCACATTATTTCATTACTAATTCAGTTTCTAATTAGGAGACATATTGACATGTTTGTCTTCTTTCCAGCATCACCCTGATAGAGCCTGGCCCAGTGATGACTGAGTTCGAGCATAAGGTATACGAGGAGGGCTTGAGGACTGATCTTAGCAAAGCCGACAAACATACCGCCGACATGTTCACCAACATCTACTTGAAGAACTACAAACAAATCTCTGAAAGTGTCGGGCAGACTGCCGAGGATATAGCAGAGGTACAGTGATGTGCACCGGCAACATCTGATTTTGATGCTTCCTGATTGCGATAAATTAGCAAACGTAATCCATGCTTCGCTTGTGTTTGGATTCTTTCTTCCTCCTAGCACACCTTGATGATCACCACCATGGAGAATCCCCCTTTCCGTCATCAGACAAACACGCTTTACACCCCCATGACCACACTCAAATACGCTGACCCCGACGGCGACCTCCCATTTGACACCATTTATAAAATGGCCTTTGAACACGACAAGGTCTTCAACGCCAGCCTGAACTTCATCAAACTTCTGCGCTGGAGAAGTGGAAAAGGTTTTAGCTTGGAGAAGGACAAGAGTAACTAAGCTTGTGTCTCCTCTTTGTAGTTTTTGTCAGATATGTTCCTCACTTACAGTTTAGCTTGAAATGTTCCTTTATTGTATAGTTAGCTACGACGCTTCTTTGTGATGAGATGTAACAAATTAAAGTCATAGAAGTTAAAACTGCTACCTTTTTTTTATGTCTCTTTAAGTTCCTGATGCAAGTTTTAAGCCACACGCTGGTGCATTCGGCGAACCACCATCACTGTGTTTACATGCTAAGCCTCCAAGCCTATTATCATGTAGCGTGTAAGTGAAGGGCAACACAAGCAGTGCATCAGATGAAGCATTCACATAGATCAGATGGTTATACTGCTTTGCAGAGGACGATGCAGTGTAGAAATTTGACGCTTTCCTGTAAAGATATTTGTTTGTCAACCAGGTGTGTTGGTGCCACATTGTCTTTGTGACAATGGATTCTGTAGGCTGTTTACACACAGCTAATCTGGGAGTCAGCTTTTTATTTACATGGACTTTTACTAAGTAAACTTAAAATAGTCAATATCACTAAAAGAGTGGCCACAGTGAATAAATGATAACTGAATCCACAAGGAATAAAGTGGTGACATCAACGTGTCTACAGAGTGTCAAAAAAGGATATGTTCGCCATGCTTTTGTGAACTTGTCCAGTGTGTTCAATGTTTGCAACATTTCTCTGAGCCAATGTGTAAAGCCAAACGGAGAGGAGGATGAGCTTCCTGGGCACCATTATTCCATAATATAAGGCAAACTGCACGCAGTTCGCGAGTTAAGAACAACTACAGAACATTCTAGGAGGCATGTTATTATCGGGGCAGATGTCCATTGAGTAGGCTTTAAAGAGCAACACTTACAGAGTGGTGACAGACGAGTCTGTTTTTATTTCAATATTTTCAGCCTATATGCATTATCTTAACTTGGATCATTTTACTGTTATGTGCATTAATGGGACAGTGAATGTGAGATCCCAGAGACATCCCAAAGCTCTACTGGTATCTCTGTGTTCAGGTCGCTGACCCATGCTTCCCTAAGTCTGTCAGAGGGAACAGGGGTAAAAAAGCAGATACCAGCTGCTTGGGGGAGTGATATACTTTAATAAAAAGGCTGAGCCAGATGTATACACATCATTTTTTAGTAAAGTCTGATTTGTAGCTATCTAAAAAAATGTACTAATCTGACATAATATTCTTAAGAGTTATTTAAAATCAAATGTTGTCTAATTGACTTGTCGAGAATTCTGGAATCACAAACAATGCATCAGGCACAGAAGTGTTTTCAGCTGCTACAGCTTCAAGTTGTCCCCATTGAGGGGTTTCTGCCCCAATGCCAGCCGCATCAGGGTGGCATATTTTATATATGGCACAGGAACCTACACAGAATCACATTTCTTTTAAGCTGGTTGAGTTAAATTAATTTTTAAAAGCTTTATTAAGTCCCTACATAGTTTAAGTCCATGTGAAACATTTAATTTTAGGTTTTATTATATTGTTCGTACTTCAAAAGATGCGAAAGATTCGTGATTTAGGGTCAAATAAACTAATATGTATTTCAATGAAGGAAACAAACGTGTAATTCTCTGAGTGACCACTAGATGGCTGTAAACACTAAGCAGGTGACTTCCCACACCTCTGCGTGACACACCATCGTTTCCGGGTCTTTGTTGGACGTTGTTTCCGGGCAAATTTAAGCTAATGTTGCTTAGAAAACAAGATTATAATTGAAATGCTTATAACGTTACCCTAGTTTGGCATGTTGGGTTACTTTGATCGATGCAGGAAATTGTAACCCGCAGTGTTGTGACGACTCTATTCTCCCTATCGTCTCTGCACTCCTAACTATTGAGCTACGAACTGCTGGCTCAGTTCATTGTTAGCCTAGCTTTAGCCATGCTCTTAGACTCCGCTTTCACTTGTCATCCGGGCTGCGGCTTGCTTGCGACAGGGACCACAGCTACTAGCTAGCTAGCTAGCTAGCTAGCCAATCGATTTCCTCCAGTGTTTCTGCTATCTTATCTGTTCTTCTGCGTGTCCGGAACGTTTCGTTTTCTGTTACATTACGTGTATCCGCGGCGGTCTGCGGAAACGACACCTCGCCCGCTGCACCACGTATATGTATAGTTTAGTTGGTAAGCTAAGCAGCCAGCTAACGCTTCAAGCTGAGCAAACGCCTCTGTGCTTGATGACACTTCAGTTGGTCGACGCTGTTTTGAGCCGGGTAATAACTCAGGAGGACCTGCCGTCGTCTCAAATCGCTTTTCACCTCTCAGCCAGGAGCCGCTGATTTATTTGCTTTGGCTTGTGATCATTTGCCTGCCACGATGGCTTCTTCCTCTGGAAATGACGACGACCTCACCATCCCCAGGGCAGCGATCAACAAGATGATCAAAGAAACGCTTCCCAATGTACGAGTGGCAAACGACGCCAGGGAGCTTGTGGTGAACTGCTGCACGGAGTTTATACATCTCATATCCTCAGAAGCCAATGAAATATGCAACAAGTCTGACAAGAAGACTATTTCCCCGGAGCATGTCATCAACGGTGAGTCCTGCTTCATGATATGAATGTACTGTGTGTGTGTGTGTGTGTGTGTGTGTGTGTGTGTGTGTGTGTGTGTGTGTGTGTGTGTGTGTGTGCGTGCATCCATCTCTTTAACAGGTTTAAACCACAGAGAGTAATAATTTCGCTTTTGCCTCCTGTTCTCACACCACAGCTCTCGAGAGCCTTGGTTTCGCATCATACATCACGGAGGTGAAGGACGTCCTGCAGGAGTGTAAAACCGTAGCCCTGAAGAGGAGAAAAGCCAGCTCTCGACTGGAGAACCTGGGCATCCCAGAGGAAGAGCTCCTCAGACAGCAGCAGGAGTTGTTTGCAAAGGTGCGCCACCACATTTATTTCAGTAATGTGTGATCTGTTTCAAGTTTGCATTGGGAGTGTTATGTGGTTGTTGTCGTCTACACACGTTGCAGTGTTGTGTACACAAAAGGAAGAGAAGATTCAGACATTGTATCGGTATGATTAACAAATAAAGCAACATAAAAAATGTCTGGAAGATCTTCATGCAATGGTTTTGCCTATTTATACAGTATACCCCCCCCCCTACACACACACACAGAGACACAGGTGCTGGTCATAGAATTAGAATATGATGAAAAAGTTGAGTTATCAGTAATTCCATTCAAAAAGTGAAACTTATATTTATTCACTCCACACAGACTGATTTTTTTTTTTATTTTGATGATTATAATCCATTGACACCTCGCACAGTGAGGGCAAGACACAAAGGGTCATTGCTAAAGAGGCTGTTCACAGAGCTCTGTGTCCAAGCACATTAACAGAGAGGCGAAGGGAAGGAAAAGATGTGGAAAAAAAGTGTACAAGCAACAGGGATAACTGCACCCTGGAGAGGATTGTGAAACAAAACCTTTTTAAAAATGTGGAGGAGATTCACAAAGAGTAGACTGAGGCTAAAGACAAATGGCACTGGACTGCTGCTGAGTGGTCCAAATTTATGTTCTCTGATGAAAGTCAATTTAGCATTTCCTTTTGAAATCACGGTCTGGAGAAAGAGAGGAGAGGCACAGAATCCACGTTGCGCGAGGTCCAGTGTAAAGTTTCCACAGGCAGTGATGGCTTTTAGTGTCATGTCATCTGCTGGTGTTGGTCCATTGTGTTTTCTGAGGTTCAAGGTCAACGCAGCCGTCTACCAGGAAGTTTTAGAGCACTTCATGCTTCCTGCTCCTGACCAACTTTGTGGAGATGCAGATTTAATTTTCCAACAGGACTTGGCACCTGCACACGGTGCCAAAGCTACCAGTACCTGGTTTAATGACCACTGTGTCCATGTTCTTGATTGGCCAGCAAACTCGCCTGACCATAACACCATAGAAAATCTATGGGGTATTGTGAAAAGGAAGATGTAATACGCCGGAGCCAACCATTCAGAAGAGCTGAGGGCCACTATCAGAGCACCATGGGCTCCAGGAGACTGATCGACTCCATGCCACGTTGCATTTCTGCAGTAATCCAGGCCAACTAAATATTGAGTACATTACATGCGCATACTTTTTAGTTGGCCGACATTTCTAAAAATCATTTTTTTTGGCATTGCCCTTAATTAATTTCTGAGATACTGAATTTGAGATTTTCATCAGTTTTCACTTATAATAATAAAAGAAAAAAACATTTCAAATATCTGAATAATTATAATCAAGTTTACCTTTTTTAATGGAATTATTAAAGTGAAACTTTCATGATATTCTAATTTCATGTGTGTGTGTTAAATATTATGACAAATGTGAAATAGGCCATGCAGCATTAAATGAAAGGTATTAATTAAACTTTGATTTGTGTTATATTTCCCACTAACATTACATGTCCAGGTCAGGGCCACTCCTGTGTTATGACACGGATCTTGCTATGATCTAAAGGAAAGCGAGCGTGGTGCTGTTAGGAAGAAATATGTGTTTAAGTGTTATGGCTGTGTGTTTTCTTTGGTCTCTGATGTAACTACATGTCTGAGATATATGGAGACAACATAACTGTGATAAGTTTAGCTTGTTTTAATAGTGATAAATGTTGGAGAGTAGAGAAGACAAACAGGACGGCTTGACGCATCCATTCTGTCTACACACAGTACATTTCTCCAGTTAATTAATGATTTGAAAGTCTAATCATGCATAACCACCATGAACCTTTCTGATGTTCATGTCTCACTTTACTCCTGGTGTGTGTGTCCTGCAGGCGCGGCAGCAGCAGGCTGAGCTCGCCCAGCAGGAGTGGCTGCAGATGCAGCAGGCTGCCCAACAGGCACAGATGGCAGCGGCATCTGCCAGCGCCGCCCAGCAGGCCGGCTCTTCTCAGGACGAAGACGAAGAGGACGATATGTGATTCCCTGGATGCTGTTATAACTTGTTTGAATCCAGTGACGGCACACGAGGCCCACAGTACTGTCATCAAGCGAGACACGAGACGTGTGGAATGGACAGTGGACATAGTGACTAAAGGGGATTTCAGGATAGTCGCGTGTTCAGAAAATAATTTGGACTGAGACGTAACAGGAACGTTGTTCATGACATTTTTGATTAAGCTCATGTTGCCCCTTTTTTTTCCCACAGTTGCTTCTGTTTACTATGTCTTGATATTCTGTTGTGAGTAATTGAGATTTCTGGATGTGTTGTGGACACACTCGCGGCAGACTTTCCTGGCATGTGTCGGCGATAATACCGTGTGCAGCAGGCTCCAAAAGTATTGTGTCAGCCCATCCGTTGTACAAACTCACTCTCACTGGTCTAGGAAAACTGCCACGGAGTGATTTGAGAGCATCTGATTCCTCCTTTCTTGTGATTTACCGGTCATTTTTACGTAAAGGGTTTTCTTTAACCTCCTCTCGGTATATTTGTTCAGCGTTTGAGGAGTTGTGAATATAGGATTTGTTTTGTTAAGTAGAGCCATAAGTGGTCTTTTTGTTTCATTTTAGCTCGTTCAGATACTTTGTGTTGCATTTTCTTTCTACCTTGAACCACCTGCAGTATTTGTAATTAGCTACACCTTTGAGAAACAGAAAACGTTTTGTCTCGCAGAACCAAAGATAGAGGAGAACCGTAACAGCCCAGAGACGGTGTAGGTGCTGCCGTGATCCTCGCCGCTGACTCCAGGTCAGTGGAACTGTTACGGACTATCAACCTATAACTTTGCAAGACGCTTTGATACCCAGGCTGAACTTGGTATTTCCCTTCTCCTCGGGTGCAGTATCAAACATTTGCATTGTGGCTGTGCTCAGTCCTCAGTGTGAAGACGAGTCGTTTAGTTGTGATACACACTCACTCACCTAGTTGTATTCTTTAAGCAATAAAGGAATCATGTTTTATACACATGTTTAGAGGTTTTTTGTTAATTTTGTTTACTCACTGAATGTCTGATTCCCCCCGCCCCCCCCCGCCCCTGCACATGCTCTGTTTGGCAGTGATATCTGTCCTTTAGGAGAGTGCTCACGTAGATGAGCTGAGCCTATTGAGACCACAGGCTCTTTGTCTCTATAGTCACGTTACTAAATTCTCTTTTAAAGATGGCAGGAGCAATCATAGAGCACATGAGCACTAAGAAACTGATTTTCTTGGGATTGTCTGTTCTGATTTTTCAAGTTATTTCCATCATGCTTGGAGCATTAATTGGTAAGTAGATTTTATTGTTTAATTTTTGATAAGAAATTGCATCATCTAGTTCATCATTATAGGTGAACCAAACAGCTTTTTAAACCAGCATTTGTTGTGCCCAGTGCATAAAAGGCTTTATTTTACCTGTACTTACTTAGAGTCTGACAGAGACAACATATCTGACTGTTCATTTCCTTTTACCATAGCTCCAAGTCCCACTAGTGCATTTCGGTACTTGGCCACAAAGTGCATAAATCGCCACAGGGCACGTGGTTGGCTTGTACCGTGGGGATCAAACCGGTGCAAGCAGATCCACAGTTTTGACGAACCATTGGCAAAAACACTGGATGCCAATGACATCGTCTTTTCTGTGCATGTACCTCATGAGGGCATGCAGATGAGCCCCTGGTTTCAGTACATGCTAGCTGTTCTACAGCTTGACATTGCATTTAAAGTGAACAATCAGATTGGTAAGAGGGTTGTTTTTCTGTCAGAATGTCAAATAATAAACGCCCCAGCTTCAAGTGGTCTCTAATAATAAATGGAATCGCGTCCTGTTTCTCGCAGAAGATGATGTTATCCTCACTGTTGACGTTGGTCTGGCATACAGGGACGATCTGAAGTCCGGGTGGAGCACAAAATTTCACTCGTTGGAGCAGCGGCCACTCAGATGCATACTGACGGTCCCTAAAGTAAACCTGCATGACCGCATCTCACATGCACAAATAGTTTGCATTCACATGTCTCTCTGTGTAGTGATGTGTAACCGTAACATGGTTTTTGCAGACATATGAAAATGAAGGCCGTTTTTATCACTGTGATCCCATCCCATTCATGGAGCTGGCAGGTGTGGCCCACAAATACTTTCTCATTAATCTACGGTTGCCAGTGAATGACACCGTGAACACGGGCATCGGAGAAATAAAGGATATCTATGTAGTGGTGAGTGTTATTCTTCTGATTGAACTACATATTCGTAAGCGCCTCACATTCCAACATTTCGATTTCCTTTTCTCTAAGAGCATTCATCAGAACGGAGGCTTTACGAAAGTGTGGATCAGCATGAAGACTGTGTTCAGTCCTTGGATAGTTGTGGGAACAGCGTGGTACTGGCACAGGATCTGCCTCACGGGGAGACCTCCAGTCCTCCTAGAAAAGTATTTATCAATAATATTAATAGGTTGTCACAGAAAAAATATTGCAAAATTTTTGCACTTTTTTAAACTGGACTTTAAGATAAATCAAATAAAAAAGTTCCAGTTAGAGAAATATGTACGAGTAACTGCAAGAAAAATAATACTTTCTAAAATGAGGGTGTGAAATGATGAAATTAAAAATTGCTATTATGGAAAAAAATATACTATTTAAAAAGATAAACGATTAGAAAAAAAAAAAAAAACTAAATCAAATAACATATGTTTGTTTTACTTCATACAATCCATGAATTAACAAATATGTTTTATTAATTTCATATTGAACCCTTTGGACTTCCATACAGTGTCTGTTCAGTTTTTATATTTAATTGCAAACTGCCTGAACATCATCGTCATCTTTGTTCACAAAGTGTTGTACGAAATGCTCCAGGGAGGCATGTGCAAAGCTGAAGACATGAAACATTAAGTGCACGATTGGCCTGACCACCCGGAACCAGGTCAAACCTCTACCTGCAGTGCTGAGTTACTTATCTTACAGGAAATATGGGTCATTCTGTGTGTTCTCGTCTTTTCCAGGGCAATCTTTGCTCTGGGTGTCTCCATGACGTTCCTGAACGTACCAGTAGAGTGCTTCTCCCTGAGCTTTGAGTGGACGTGGATGCTGCTGTGTGAGGATCTCCGACAGGGTGTCTTCTACGCAACGCTCTTCTGTTTCTGGATCATCTACTGTGGTGAACACCTCATGGTCAGCGTCTCATAATCATGTCTCATAAACTTTACGTCTCACTATGCTTTCATGCTAACTGTGCTGTTCTTTCAACGCACCCTTTAGGATCAAAGTCAGAGGAACCGGCTCTCTGCGTACTGGTGGCAGGTCGGGCTTGTGATGTTTGGCTCATCTATTCTCCTTATATTTGACCTGAGTGAGAGGTAACGACTTTGCACGAGCAGTTGTGTCTTTCTTTAAATGTCAACGTACTTCATCACTTCATTTCTAATCAAGGGGGGTTCATCTGAAGAACCCTTTCCACAGTGTGTGGGCATCGGAAATCGGGACAAAGGTTTCAGTATCCTTTTCAGACTTACACTCTAACGTCCTCTAAAACCTTCTTCGCAGTATGAAAACACACGAGTCTGTCAGAATGACCTGTGCTTTTTCCCTGACCGTCCTCACAGCTTACCTTTATTATTCTGGCAGGGATTTCCGTATGTCTGTATTTCCTCTCCCTGTGTCACATGGTGCGTTGTGTGCTCAGGAACATTGGTGGGAAAATAAATCAACTTCCTGCGATGCCGGAGGCTCGGAGGCTGCGCTATAGGGTACACGTTGTATTTGTTTACGTCAGAATATTCAATAACTGAAACACACTCAAAACACTGTCCACTCTTGTTGGTTTTGACCTGCAGGGTTTAATCATCAGGTTCAGATTTCTGATGCTGGGAACTCTAGCATGCGCAGCCATGACTGTCATCTTCTTCATCTTAAATCAAGTAAGTATCACACCTCTAATAATCAAACTGGGTGGTTTTATCATAATTATGTCATCATTTAATTGTTATTATTTCAAAAACAAACATTAAATTTCCCTGTTTTTCTCCAGGTCTGTGAAAGTCACTGGAACTGGGGAGACTACACTCTGCAAATGTACAGTGCTTTTCTCACAGGAACCTACGGCATGTGGAACCTATATGTGTTCACCATTATCTTCCTCTACTCCCCTTCCCACAAGCACCACAGAAAGCTGGGACCAGGTCAACACACAGGTCTATAACATTTCATCAGCTGTAGAGTTAAAAATGAGTTCTATCAGAGCAGATGGAAAACTACCTGAACTTTATCTGGGCCTGGTAAAAAATAGTCGCTGTTCGCTTTTGACAGACGTGATGGAGACGCCAGAAACCCAAGAGACTCGGCTGACATGTGGAGAGCTGGGACCAACAGAGAGCTACAGGATCGCTGGAAAGGTGGCTGAGGAATGACTTGGACGTAAGGGTTTAGAAAGGTACAGGAGGAAGTAGTTCCCCAAAATAGACAAATGGCAGCTGCATCCACTTTCTTGACTTAACAGGAACAAATGCAACAGAATTGTATTTACGCAGTTCAGTTCATAAATCATCAATAAAATCACTCAAAAGATTTCTTTTAGAGAATGATGTTTTTGGATGTGGACAGACGTTAAGGTCCCTGCATATAAAGGCCTGGCTGGCCTGGCAGGGTTCGTCTTTTACAATGTGGCGTTCTGCTTCTAAATTTCCAACCCAGCTGTCTATAAGAACTCTTCTTATCTGGCTCCTGTGCTCCAAGATCAGGGCCTTTAATCCTGCATTTTTTGCAAGCTTTCTGCTTCTTTTTCCACTCATCCATAGTCTCCGAACCCTACCTGAGCCTCTCTTCTCCTGCGGGAGTCTCCATTAGAGCCTGCAGTTTCCTTCAGTCAGAGTTTTGTGGAGGTTTTTGGAAAACTAATGCCCCCAGACTGTAGCTCCCTTCAGGAACAAAACCTACGGAATCTGACCGAACTGTATGTTTTAGCACAGCGTTTGCTAAAAGCATCACGTTATCATTGCATCATCTGAATAATGGCTCAACCTGCCTTTCTCAGCAGGAATGCGTTTAGGGGGTTACACTGTTTAATCTTCACCTACGGTGGTTACTGATCAACACGTTCTTACTGGAGCTGGTGTGTAATTCAGCAACGATCACGTGAATCACTAGGAGCGTTAAAAGACAGGGAAACTGGATCAAGACATGTGATCAGGTTTGTAGTGAGTGGGGCACTGATGATCCCAAACACCCAATGGACCTGTGCGGGTCACTCTACTTCTCCAAACCGATCAGTCCTATATAAATACACCACACGTTATGTTATATTTTGCCAGTGACTAAGTACATTTACTGGAGTATTTTCTATTACTATATGTTACTCTTTTACTCCACTACATTTACTTTACAGCTTAAGTCACTTTGCAGGTGCAAATGCTTTAATAATAATAACTAAACAAATACTATTTTTAGTACTTGAGTCTTTTTACTACTTAAGTCAAGGACTGGAAACAGTACTTGTAAAGTATTTAGGTTTGGGCGAGCACTTGGTTCTGTCCCGGACTTTTTTATCCTCCTACCACCTCTGTCAGCGACCAGCTTTTGTCTGATGTGACCGTTGCGGCCCACAGAAGGAGTTGCGGTTCCGCGCGTCTCCTGCAGAGGGCGCCGTCATCCACGCTCCGCGCAGGCAGCGACGCGGGCGTCGCGTCCCGGCCCAGCAGCTCGCAGCGCCGCCGGCAGCAGACTCTGTCCGTGCCTCCTGCCTGCCACCGGGGCAGCACGTTAACGGGACTGCATGCGTGTTTTCTCCGTCGTGAAACTTTTCGTCGGACACAGAGCACGTGTTGGAATCAGAAACATCTGATCGAAGGACCATTTTACGACTCGACTTTATAAAAACAACTGGAACCGAGAAGCAAGGTGAGTAGTGTCTGTCCATGAATAATGTTTGAGCCGATCTCCAGTCTCTTAAAACAACGCGTGAACGTGTGTTTGCAGCGTGGTAGATGAGGGGCAGAAACCACCTGCTTGTGGGAAGCTGTGGGATGTTAGATGGTCTGGGAAAGTCTGGAGATGAGAGATGTTCCAGTGGGTTTCATAGGGAGGTGGTGACGTATTGTTCCCGTGGAGAGAAATCATCTTTTACAGCTTCCTCTGCACTGGAAACTCGGAAAATAACTTTGGAAAAATTCGTGGGGGAAACGTCATATTAAAATCTGTTTGTTCAGCATTGAATTGTCTGGGACATGTATCCAGCTCCTGTGCGCGCGCTGGAGACGCATGAGCAGATTTAACTGAAAGATGAACCCTGTGCTTACAGTAACAACAGCAGTCAAGTTGTGTGTGACAGCCGAGCTCCCAAAACCAGGAGAACCTGGTTGTGGTAACAGATGGCAGACTGTCCACCTGCACAGGAAGTAGAGGACGGTATGGATCTCCATGGAAACGAGTGTTAGGGAAAGCCAAGTGATAAGAAACATATGAAACAGATTTACTTTTTGAAAAAGTTTACAGCTTCTGTCCAGTGGTGACAGCTCTTACAAATAAGAAGCCTTGGCGACCTTTGAGTTAGATTCAAGAGTCTTTATTTGTCACAGTTATACTAGTACAACGCGTAGTGAAATGCACTGCTGCTGACAGTTAGCTTGAGATCTCAGGCTCCAGCATCTTCACAGCTGGGGTGATGTTTTTTCCTGATACTTTTAATGAATCCATGCTGCGGTCCACGCGCTGCATGTTACCTGTGCTGGAGGAGGCCAAGCAGCCCCAGAGCATCACTGAGCCACCACCATGTTGATACAGAGTCCTGGTGCAGGTGTAAAGGTTTTGACTGTGGGCTCTCTGATTGGTAGTGGAAGGGATAAAGAGGGTTAGGGGCCTGAAGTAATGCCTGTGTCCATGAGAGACTGGAGATTTTGGTCTCACGCTAAGAGCACGATGTGGGGTAAGAAACTGAGACCCTGAGTTGCAGGTTTACTTTTAATATCTCCTTGTTTGGATTGTTGAAGTGATGCCACATAATCTACGCAGCAGGTACATATTAGATTAAAGTTGATGTTTTTAATGATGATGTTAGATTTATGGGTAATTATTTTACAGTGATGGCTGTGGTAATGGTCACCGTTTCCTGCTGTCCTTTTGATTTAGTTTGAGTTAGTCCGCCTGGCCTTGCGTGGCAGGTAGACGAAAATAACTGGAAGCGTGTCTATAATTTCTTTTCATTTTTGTTTGTTGTTTGTGTAGCCGCTTCCTTGATTCGCATCTAGCGGGGATTCACAGCCAGAAGACCTGTTATGAGCGACTTCTAATGTTTTGCTGGTTGCATCACGTGTGAGGTGAAGTGCGGTTCCGTGTACTTCCATAGTGACCATTTTGGTTTAGTGTATCTTAACAGGTTTTTATATCCAGACATGTTCGGTCATATATACGAGGAAACGTTGGAGTATGAATTCTTATGCTGAACTTGAACTTGAACTGAAGTGGGATCTTCTTTGTGTTTTCCTTGTACTGAAATAAACGGTGTCAATTATTCTCATTTAGTGGCGAGTTTCTTTAGCGCTTGGACAGGACTGAGCCTCCTGTTTCGATGCTAAGGGTATTTCTCCACCTGCCACCTCAGAAATGTGGAAATGCACATCAAGCTATCGTGACCACTGTCGCTTTGGCTTTCAGAACATTCAGCGATGTGACAAACACTTGTGTGATTTGTCTCCCGCACACCATGTCCAGGTCAGGTGCAAACAACTGAAAGCGTGTGGGTGGAGTCAGGACACAAGTGTAAGGGTGGGGGTGGAGTCAGGACCAATTACATAAAACTGTAAAGCCAGGAAGTCCAGAGGGTGACAAGGGGATGATGGGTAATGGAGTCCAATTTAACCAGAAAACCAAATCATCAGGACACAGAAGAACATTAAAAGTCAACATGTAACTGAACCAAATATACAGAAACCAAAATAGTTGTACACAAAGAAGCCAAAACACACAGATGAGCGTAGCTGAACTGAAACTAGTCAAACTGTGACAGAAAGTCAGAAAATACACCTAATTTACAATAGGGATTTATTCATTTTGCAACAAAACCTGGCGTTCAGTCAACATAAAATGTCAAAATATCTAAATAAAACGAGCTGAATGGTGGATATTTGTCTATAAAATCTTGTTTTAAACAGATCAGACACAGCAGAACATGAGATCTGATCCAACATGAGGTTCAGCACCACTGGTTGTCTCCAAGTCAGACCATTACATGATATCACGATAACGGGAGAGAGACAAGGACAATAAGTATTGCTTTGAAATGTATGTCTCATTCTCTTAACGTGTTTTTCTTCTGTCTACAAAAGAGACCGGGATCAATTTCAGTATTTCATTTTAGGGGTTTTTGGGAGATTTATTTTTTCATTACTGTGGCTTGTGGCCGTTGAGTGTGACTCCACCTGAGTGGGTTTTGGGTGCTGACGTGGGTTTGACCATGTTGCCTGGTTACACCAGTCACTGGTGCAGCCCTCAGCTTGCAGTTTCAATCTCGTGAGCACCCCTGCCCCCTTCCTCCCTCTTCCCCCTCAACTCAAATTCCACGCTCGGCCTCCGGGGAGCTCGTCCGTGCGTCACTGCTCTGGTCACAAAGACCTTCAGAGAACGCTGCTAGTCAACACAGGCGGGCCGCTGCCACCGTCCTCCTCAGGCTCTGTTAGTTCTCGTGGATGTGTGAGAAATGTTCTGCTGCTTTGACGCACGTCGGGGCCCTCGCAGCCTCCTCAGTGGAGCGTGTGACAGCGATGAAGGTATTATACACGCGTTGAGCATGAGAGGAAATGTCACACAGAAGAGCGCTGCTCAGTACGCAAAGCATTAACTGCCTGTCAGCTGATAGCTGACACTGGACTCTAATGGCTTTCCATTTTTAAACTGATAATATGTGTACATGCACCCAGTGGTTTCAGTTATGTGCCATCATTTCTTATCTTATCGTTTAAAAGTAGCCTGGTAGGGTGCTGTCCGTACATAACCACCGAAAATGGCACCATCAGCTGTTGAACAGTGACACGCAGCACTTTTATTTTAGTGGAGTTAGTTTTTGGAGAAGGGAGAAGAACATAATGAGGGGAGGTGGGGGGGTGGCAGTGGTTATGAAAGCAACAATCAGTTTGACTGGCATGCTGATGCTGATGTCAAACAGCTGAGTGTTACCGTGGCAACCGGGCAGTAGCATAGATGGAACTAGGCCTCGCCTATGTTACCGGGTTAGCAGACTGCTACACACACACTCACATGCTGCTGCAAGTTGGTGCTTCATCCTGTCTGACGTGGTTTTCTCATCCAAAACAGCCTATTTAGAGGCAACAGGTGTCGTGTGCAGTTTATGATACCTTGTGGGTCTGGGAGGGAACTGATGGATGGCAGTCGCCCTTATACTCCATAAGGTATGCAACGTAAGGTGCATTTTGGTTGCTCATAAATTCTAAATAAGCTTTTTGTGTTATTGAACCCCCGGGACTTTTAAGTGTTTGACCTCTGCTCAGACAGTGTGAGCAGAAAGTGCTGCCTCACTGTTGCTCTTCCCTTTGCCTGTGGAAGCGCGCCCTTGCAGATTTTGGATCATTGTCTGCACAGAGCGACACAAACGCCCGTGTGACAGTATCCAGGTATCTGACTAGCATCACCCCGCGTATGATCTCACTGACATTGTGAGACTTATCATATTGGTGGCAGGATATTTATAGACGCGTGCATTGTGCCGTCCCACATGACATGCAGCTGTAACTCAATTACACCACCCGACTCCAGGTCTCTGTGGAGCATCTGCACAGCGTCAGGAGAACGAGTCTTCTGATACAGTCACTGTCATTAAACTTAATTATGATGCTTTTCTGCCCCTCACTGCAGGCAACTGGTTCCTGTGGGTCACCTCTGCACTCATGTGCAGCGGTTTGTTGGGCCTGCGTTACGTATTTATTAAGTTATTAAATCCTAAAGCGATCTTAACTACAGAACATAGGTTTAAAGGCAACTTTAAAAAGTTATATAACATATTAAAATGAATTTAGTTAATGAAGTTAGCAGAACTACAAGTAACTGGCATATTGTCCTTGCATGTGTCTGTTAGCTGATAGTAGTTGTTATTGTCTCAGTGACACTCTTCTTATTGTTGTGTGTGTGTGTGCAGAGCATGACACAACTGTAATCACTTATTGCTGTAAAGATACTTTATTATATGGTTTCCAGCTCCAGGCTGCATTGTTGTTCATACTGGCGCACAACAAGCTCCTCTGATACTGGACAGTACGGTAAATTATAAACTAGACAAGGAAGTAAGAGGTTGCTTAGCAACTGGAACCCAGCAGCTAATAAACCATCTTTGGTTTCAGCATTGTACAACAACAACACAGCGCTGTGTGTTGGTATAACAGACACACAGTTAGTCCTTGTTTACTGTGTGATATAACGTGAACCTCTTTCCTTCTGGTTGAAGTAATTTAGACAAGCACAGTCCAGGGTGTTATTTACTCTAAACGTGCACCTGAAGCTCCTCTCTGTCCTTTCTCACCTTGTCTTTGAGCAAAAACAGCTCGTTGGCTCAGGATTTGGCAGTAGCTGTTTGTAATTTGGAAGACTTTTATAATCGTTTTATGTTTAGTTGCTGGAAGCTTTGAACGACTGGTCACGTGTATTTTTAGTCCTCTGCCACAAACATGACTCAGGTAAACAACAGTTTATTTGACTATACTCTGTGCTTTTAGCAGAGTGATAGGAGTGGCGGCTGTTGGAAACCTGATGTGGTGCAAACATTTTATTTTATATCTTTAGTCGCCAAATAAAGGACCAATGCCACTCATTTTGGTTTCACATCTGTACAGTTTTTGTTCCCTCTCTCTTTAGGGCAACATTTTGAGTCCAGTCTGGTGTGAAACTATCTATCTAACTATCTGCTGCTGTTATTGTCACCAGTGCTGATAAAAATGTCGTGTGAATTCATTTGAAGAGACATTTTTACCAACCCTAACCATCTAAGTTTAGTGCCTACAAAAGACCCAGGGCTCTTTGGACAGTTTACTCATCCAGTTTAGAGCAGTCCCTCTGAAAATGTTCATAGCACCTAAAGAGCAGTGTGTTATATCAGATGGTGGGAACAAACAAGAGACAGTAAGACTTGAGGACAAGCTATGTTGGCTACGTCTGGGACAGAACTCCGGAGTAAAGCGTCGCTCTCCTGTCAGCTGAACGGGAAATGGCATGAAACCACACGACCGTGACCTGGCCCTGAGGTCAGGAAAGTCTTTAACCCCAGCAAGGTCATGTCCTCTGCTAAGTAAGTAAGCAGTGTTTTGACTACCAAACCCCCAGCTCCACTTGTTGTGACAGAGTGCTCAGACCGAAGGCGTGTCCAACTGACCGCTCTCAGTAGAACGTGGTAACGAATGCAAATGAAATAGAGGAAAGAGAATCCACACCCACAGTCAGTTGATTGCTGTTTGTGCTGTGCACGGACGCTTGAGCATCAAACGCGTGCTCTTTGAGACCTTTCCCCACACAGGTCAGTGGTTCCCACCGAGTCAGCTGTTGCCCCAGTGTTCAGTGGAGAGAGGCATCAGGTTACAAACGCTGCCTCGCCATTCCTTCCATTTTCAATCAGAGCCAGTCTCCCTGTTAGCTGCTGCCCTCAAGTGATGGAAGCCGAGTTTATGCTGCTTTTGTAGTCGTCAGCGAGCAGGCTGTTGCATTTTGATTTGGCTGGCACTGTCAGGTGTGTTTTCCTCTTTCCTCTTGGCATTCGCTTTCCTTCACCTAGTGGACAGAGTTCACAGGACTTTATTTCTGCTTTGTGTCCGTAGTACCAGCACGGGTGTAGCTGATACAGAGACTAAAGCCACGATACAAACCTTCCCAACCTGCTCGTGGAGGCTGCTGGCGCTCTGCTTCAGTTAAAGCTGACAGTTCTGAAGGTGCTGTTGTTACTGCCATTACTTTCATCCGCTGACATCTATCTCAGCAGGTGGTCTGGTGCAGAACAAGGCGTGGCTCTCATTTTACATCAGATTATTTCACATGAACATGAGAGGGTTTTTATTCTTCTCTACTGTACAGCTGTGGAAAACGTTTGTGAGGCACACTATTAAAGTGAAGCATTTCTGCTGGACGGACAGATTTGACTGAAGAGAGCTGGAGTAGCTCATTGTAATTACATATTTTGTCCACATGACGGCAGCATCACACAGCTGTGCTTAAGGCATTAGACAATGCTTCACCAGAATATGCTGCCCCAGCACTTTGCACCAAATGGTTGATCTCTAACTTTAACCTATTAGTTTGTTCTCTGGTAATGCATTTGAGGGAATGTGAGTTTCCTATTCTGAGCTTCTAAAACTGCAGCGGTAGCCTTCAATGACTGTATCTGCTGTTTCTTGCAGTTTTTGCCTGGGATTTACGTATGCACATTACTGTGCTTCCATCGGCTGCACGTGTATTAATAAACGAATGGATTATAGAACGTCAGCTACATTAAATGCAACACAATGTGCAGGGTAGTCCAAAACAAAATGTTAGACACAGGAAAATAGGTCAGAAGAAGTAAAGCTGTGTAGTGTACCACTGATATAGTCTGCAGATATGCATGAACATCACACTAAACATAATATAATATAATATGGCAGAAGAAAAGGGACCTTGCTGATATGCAAGGTGTTAAACAAAGGACTTTTCTGCTGGTGTGCAGGTGTGTTTCTAACAGGTGGCAGAAACAGAAGCCGGTTTCCTAGTAAATGCACTCAGACACTGATACCCTACCTCGTGTGAGGAATAATAAATCCCATTTCCCATACCTGAGTTGGATTTATGGCATGAAACAGTGAGATAAGGGTGCATGTGTTAAGTTGGATGAAAATGTGGACTTGTGTAACTCGAGCCTCTTCCTGGTGCCAGGGTGTGTGTTTATACATGTAGGAGTGGGTCTACACATTTACTCCATCAAGGTCACACCCAAGGGAGATCCTAGGCCTCTTCAGGCATGTACTCCATCCTGTTTCACAAGCATCTGCTCATATATGGGCATCTTCCTTCATTGTGCTCGGTTGCACTGCGTCCACTTCCTGAACAGCCACCCCCTTTCCCCTCCGCGCAAATTTCCCCTCCTAATTCCTCCTCAATCACGCACTCATTTACAATCCTACTCATGCTGGTTAGTTATGTGCAGAGGTGGGAGTGACAGGAAGTAATGTGGTTAATAGTCATTTGATCAGCGGGTTTGATGGCTTGCAGCGTGACCAGTGAGCCAGCACTGTTTGTGTTCTTTGCCTTTTTGTTTTGTGGGTGCAGGTTTCCTCTGTAACCATATGTTAGAGCCGACGGAAATATCCTGCCACACACGTCACACTTGAGTTGCATGTTTCATGTGTAAGCAGCGGGAGGAAGGAGTCGAGATGTTTGGTCTCATGCGCCTAACCTTTCTTTTCTTCTTGAGTGCCACAGTGTAGTCTGTGCTGCTTGTAAAGATATTTTAGATTCCAGAAATGCGTGTTCCTCGTGTGATTTACAGTACAGTACATGCAGCTCTCTTTCTGGGAATTCAAACCATAATCAGTGTTCACTGGGTGGCCTGCAAGCGCCCTGGATGCATGCAGATGCGGCTTGAGATTTACTGTCCTATCTCCACAGCTCTAATGTGGACACAAAACGACGTTGTCGAGTTTTAGGGGAGTGGAGAGTGTTGTTGCTCCGCAGCTAGAGCTCCTACAGTCACGGATGCGTTTACGGTGTGAGCCATATGCAGCCGATTAACCCTGTCATGTGTTTTGTGGCTTATTAGCACAGGAACATTTGCCATATGATGCTCTGTGAGAAGAAAACTGAATGTCCCCCCTTTCAAAAGCCATTAGTGTGAATGATTTATTAGTGCAGTTTCACATGTGCAATTGTTACGGCAGCGCCCCCCCCCCCCCTCGTTGCCTCTTTATGACGTATTAGGAGCCCACTGGAGAACTAGGTCACTGCCGATCTGGTTTCTGTGGATGGGATTTTCACTTCAGCTGCCAGGTGCTGAATTTCCCCCTATTGGTGGAGGAAACTGCAAGAAGGGTTACATGAATGTATTGTGTTCTTTCAGCTACACTAGCATCGTGTGTCACTGGGGACACACTAGTGTCAGCTGGGAGTCCAACCACCACTTTGGTCCAGATATCCCAAACACCTGAACTGAACGCTATTGATTTTTTATTTTGTAGTATAACACATACCAGTTTAAACATAAAAGCCAATCACATCTGTAATTCCCCGGTGTTACAGTTTGAGAATCGCTTCGTGTAAATCCGGTTTAATGTGGAGTTTTTCTGGACCGTAACATCCTCCAGAGATTGTGGAATGTTTGTTCGATAAGAAGCGAAGCCTTTGTGTGTGTGCACAGGCTCACCAGAAGATAACTTCAGCTATACGTAGGAGCTGCATAGCCAAATCTCTGACCAACCTATCTGCCTTTGTTTGCATTGTGGGTAATGTAAGACGTGTGGTAGACAGATTTGCACAAATATTTGTATGGCATACGGTCAAGGTGCTGATGCCTGATTTCATGTCTAGCACCTAATGGCGCTGGAGGAGGTCTGGACAAGTCGCAGGGATTGCCCATTAACTTTGACCCATGCACTGCTGTTCAGAATAAACAGGCAGCGCGCTGACCTGCAGCCACACAGACTTGTGCTAAAAAGGTTTGAGAAAGTGTCTCTGCGTGGCAACAAAATGTCTTCTGCTAAAAATCCCTAGCGACAGTCCACACAGCCACTTTGTCCACATCGAGACGCTCCGTGTGCCACATGTCTGCCAGACAAGAATTCCAGCCACTTTGATGTTCTCTGCGGGTGCCGTCCAGGGAATGCTGGCTTCCAGTTAACAAACATAAGTGTGTGGCAGTTAGGAGGGGAAGATCCAAGCAGCAGTCTGGTTGTCACTCTGCCCAGAAAATCTGCCCAGCCACTGGTCACATGCCTGAAATTCTATTCTCCAAGCTGCTCTTTCCTGCTTTGATTTCTTTTTTCTCAAACATTTTCCTCCACCAGACAGTGGCAAAGGAAATATTTTCCAGTCCAGAAATAAAGTTGCTTTTAATTGCATTGCCTTGCGAGTGTACACTTGGTGGTCTGTGCTGCTGTAAAAACGCTGCTTTGATTGATGTTCATTAGGGGTGAAACCGGGTGGTATGCTGCTCGGCACTGCAGCCGCGTTCCTTTGGCATTACACTGTTCTGAAAACAAACCGCTGCAACCGGCCAGCACATACTTTTCCTGTGAGATCCTGGTCGGCGCTTTGAATGGATACTTGCGTTATAATGCTCTAAAATGCACAAGCTCAGTCGTCATTTGTAGTCTGCGCACCAGACAGGGTTTGAAAACCATACGGCGTAGACTGGAGTCATGTGAGGCAATGCAGGGCTTTGGCTTGGTTTATTTGGATAGGAACCAGGTTGGCGCTTCACTTTTGAGGAACAGGCTCACCTAGGTCATAGTGAACTCAAGACGTCATGAATGTTCTCCCTTATGTAAATGATTTACTGACGGGTGATAATGTGTAATCAGAAAGTCCTCTGTGCCAGCGTTTTCAGGAGAAAGACATGTCGAGTTTAATCTCCAGACAATAACAAAGCTCGTGGGCACACGGAGACATTTGAGAGACAGACAGAACGGTGAGCGTTTCATGTACGCGTGCATGCAGGCAAGCCTTTGCATGAGAAGAAATGGAAACGGTGCATGAACAAGTTGCATGACATGTTCTCTGCAGAAGTTTGACCTTTTTTCAGATTTGAGAACCAAACTTTGTTTTCGTATCACTAGAAGGAAAGTCTCCCTCCCAGTTTGTGAATCTCTTTCATTTTCTGTTTCCTAGAAGCGTAACGTGGGTCAATCGCTCTTTGATCCCTGGTGTGTGTTATCACACCCTAAATCACAGCTAAAGACAGTGAATATAGGATGTTTTGACAGCTCAGAGCTCAGAACGCCTGATGTTGGTATTATTTCATACTACTCATTCATCTTGTGTTGGAGGAACTACTGACTTTGCACAGCGAGTTGCTGTTAATGTGCATAATTCAGCATGCCTACGTGCTCATAGTGAAAATACATTTCAAGTTTAATGTACTCACTGAACAAGCAGATGCAGCTCGTAATAGTAGAATATATTTCAAATGCTAAATCTTAAGCTGAAGCTCAAGTAGCTGTGGAATGAAACTTGATCATTTGTTTCATTAGCAAGGCCTTAAATACCGTATTACATCGTAAATGTTGTCACAGCTTTCATTCAGGACAGTTGCAGCAAAGTTCGCCGACATGTTTCTGCTGGCAGATGTAGGATGCTTTCACTTTCCAAATATGTATCCAATAAACTGGGAATGCACATGATCACTTCCCGTGCACTGCGCCATTGTGCAGAGCAGGGTGAGGTGGATGTTTGGGATTCTTTCTTTTTTAACAAGACCAGTCTTAGCTCCCCATTACTACAAAATACTTAGTAACGTGTAACTAATTATTCAGGACTGCAGACTCACAATCAGGTGACGTCCAGACACTGATATATCTTTAGACAAAGGTGCAGCCCCAGTGGAGTCTCCCTAAAAGGACACTTTGGACATGGTGTCCACCCCACTGCCTCCTACACGGCTGCTCGTTATGAGCTTGTGCTCGCTCAGCTCTGGGGTGCTCCAAAGTTCACAGGAAGGAGAAAAGGAGGGGGCGGGACAGTCATTCCTGTCACCGAGGTCAGAAGGCTGTGTTGTTTTTCCCAGCCCTCCCCTTTTTCTGTCTCCCTCTGTCTTTTGTTGGTCATGATAAGCAGTCAGGTGGCAGCAGAGAAGAAGCCTCACTATCACCTACCACCACCTTTTCGCAGGGCCGCCGCTCATGTGCTGATTAGATCAGCGTCTTTAACTACACACACCACAATCACTTCTACAGCTAAGCCTGGCGTGCAGCGTCCGAAACAAACACTTTGAGTGGCTTTTTATTCAATATATTCTTGAATCTTGGGGTTTAGTTCTGTTCCCCATTCTCTGATTGTTCTCTGATTGATGCAATCTTTTAGATTGCTTAGGTTTTCTAACAATTTAAGTGCAATCAAATGAGTAAAATTGTATTTTTACGTGACATCACCTCCTCACAGGACCACCCACCTGCCGGGTGCAGCTGCCTGTCACTTACTCCACTTTCTTACTGTCCTACTTTTGGCGTCATCAGTACATTCAGTGCCGCTCTGTTTGTTTACAGCTGCAAGCAAAGCGTAGAGTACAGCACACTTCCTCTAACCCCAAGCCCTTCCTCCATGGTAACCACGGTAATTTCAGCTGTAGGAGTGTGTTTTAACTGACACCAGTAAAGGTTTTTGATTAGTTAGATGTATGTGAGAAGATGTTTTGTTAACCTGACCAAAGTGTTACTCCCTCGTCACGACTGCTGGAGAAAACTGACTGAGAAACTAATGAGCCATGGACCTTCATTAGGACAGTAGTGAGTGTTCGCTCGCCACCTCTGCATTGATAATCACCAGCTTCTTCTCCTTCAACTCCTAAACGAGTGCATTGCTGACACAGCTCATCAGGAATACACATAGCTGTCTGTACTTCAGTAAAGGGAGGGAGTCATACTGCAGGAAACAGGAGGGTTTGTCCTCCAGGTCCCAGATTTCTATTTATTGTGTAGTAACATAATAATGAAAACACTGTAGAATGGAACTTGTCCCTAAGGGGACGTTTGATTTACAGAGTCAGTGAACATGATAGTTTCGGATTATAATATTGATGCATGATCACTCTCATCACTTTTATGTTGGTAGACATCATTTGAATTGTTTGATTATCATGTGTTCTGAATCTAACATTTTAGCACCAGGAATAATTGAAGACTTATTCTGATTGTACGGTATTTTGTATTATTGAGACGAACCAGAAAGGTAAGTATTAACTAACTAGTTAGAGGGGGCCTGGTAGCTCAGTGGTTAAGGCAGAGGGCTGGGATGCAGAGATAGCAGGATCGATTCTGATTCATTGATTCTGATCCATCCCACTACAGCAGGTGTGTCCCTGAGTGTCTCCGGGGAGCTAGCGCCCTGCCGCCTGTGGCTGCTCACTGCTCCCCCCAAGGAAGGATGGAGGGGAAGCATCAGCCTGAGAGTGGTCAAAGGCCAACACCATGCTTACTGAACCCTTCCTGAAAGCAGAACCCTACAAATACCTTAACATGTATAGAAACCGACGGCCGTTTGTGTGTGTGTGTGTGTGTGTGTGAGTGAGAGTCTGAGCTCACTCAGAGAGCTCCATGTGCACAACCTTAGAGGAACAGCATGAAAGCGTCAGCTGTGTGGAACAGTGAGACTGGGGAGAAAGAGCTGATGCTGTTTATCCTTAAGCAACGGACCGTGGCGGCCTCTGGCACTGACGAGTCACTCAGTTCACCGTGCCCTTCACGCGGCGCTCTTAACGTCCCATATTACTGGTTGTGAATGTGAGCGTGTGTTGCAGTTGGGAGGTGGAATAAGAGGAATTTTCTGCAGGCTGATTTACATTCCCACATAGTTAAAGAGTAAAGGAGGTTGATTTTCCCCGTCTGGCAAAATGCACCAGTTTGAGTTTTTTTTTTCCTGAATGGCAGGGTGGATTACTGCAACAATGAGAGCTGTGACTTGGTTGCCTGGTGCCATGTGAGAGCAGCGAGCTAAAGGTGGTGTGAGAATGAGCTGTGGGTTAGTGAATTCCTATCCGGTGAGCTGAGCGTTGGTTTCTGTCTAGACAAAGCTCAGTTGTCGGCCGTGCAGACCCGTGCAGATCCAGGACAGCCCCGGGCTCCAGGAAGCATTGGTGGGAGAGAGTGGGCTGTGTGTGTGTTTTTTTTTTTTTCATCCTGCTCACTTTTCTCTCTTTGGGGGATTTTCAGAAAATGCAGTCAACTGCTGAGAGCGTCTTTTTTTTTTGGCTGTTGGTGGTGGTGGGAGTTTTTCTCCCATGATAGGGTGGAGACAGTTTCAGTCTCTAGTGCACAGTTATCAGCGGCATAAGAATCTCACTCCTTTCATGTCTCCCGCTCAGAAGGAAATAGCAGCATAGCCCACCTTGCGTACAGAGAGCTCGCAGACACACGCATTCATGGACTCACTTGTTATGTATCCGTCAGAAACACTTCTCAAGCTCTCCTCCCATGGAGCCGCTCTGTGAAAAGACAAAGGCGGTCGGTGTAGCAGCGGCGGTTGGTTTAATGGCTCAAACAGTGTTGGATCAGTGCTGAGAGTTCATTAACTGTTACACTCAGCCGTGCCCCGAGGGCTCCTTCTTGGAGCCATGTGTGGCGTGTCATTGGCGCCCAGACAGTTAGTTGTCTTCAGAGGATTTGTAGTGATGACAGCGGAGTTAATGGTTGTTTGCAGAATCTAATTGAAGATAATGCTAAATGGAAAAAATAAAAAGAACCCCTGTCCCAGACTGGATTTCTTTAAACTTTTGCAGACTTGTTGCTGGATTTTGAGGGTTTCCAGGACCTTGTGCATGCAAACATCCTTTGGAAATCAGGGTTAGGCCCATCAATAGACTATAGGGTTTTATAGCAAGAACTTCTTAATAATCAGTAATGTCACGGAAACGTGTCAGATAGACTATTTTAACCGGAGCAGAAAGGATTTCTTGATGTCGTTTTATCTTTCATTTGAAAGGCTCCATCAGTTCTGACTGTCAAACTGTCAAGACGGACGCTGACATTCACAGGAACACGCTGCTTCTATGGCAAAGCGTTTTTATTAAGTGACATAAAGAATATTTTTAAAAAACTCCATGAGCTAAAGCTATTTGTGGTAACGCTTGTTTGAAGTTAGGGCTCCACATGCAGTACTGTTTCTTGCGCTATGCGAACTATGCAGAGGCATAGGGCCCCGCGACCACTAATAACTGCAGGGTTTAAAATTGTTATATTGATTCAAAACCGGGGCCCCCAAAATAATCCTGCATAGGGCCCCCACAGACCCAGAACCGGCCCTGTCCACATGCTACAGGTTTGCATCACAACTTCCACCCACATTCATCTGCATGTGTTTCTTTTAATAGAAGCAGCTGGTGGCACGCTGTGGTGCAATCCAGATTTAACTCCAGATTTGGTGGAGCCGTTTCTTTGTGTCTTGTTTCTTTGTGTCTTGTTTCTTTGTGTACGTGTTTGATTTGTCATATCTTGATTGACTAACTAACTAAAGCAAAGAATCTTTCAAAGCTAAATTGGCATGTTTTTGGGAAAACAATCAAAGCCCAGCATGGACGACTTTACACTCAGTGAATGCACGATGATATGAAGCAGAAGAGGGCAACACCTGGTCCAGAGACTTTTAGCTGCTTGTGACTTCTGTTGACTTCCCAGTGCATGAAAGAGACGTTGCTACAGTTCAAAGAGAGCACTAATTCGTGGACGTTATTCACAGGAGGGTTGTAGCTGAGCTTATTTCTCAGGGAGCGGGAAGCACTTTAGCTAAAGCTTTGAAGTTTTCAGTGACCGTTTCTATCTGCACGACACGCGCAGACACAAGCGCTCAGAAGGAACCTGTTTTTCTGCACGTGGGGCCCAGGTGGAAATCGCTGACAGGATGACAGAAACTAGACTGTCAATCTGTTGTCCTAAAGCTGACCTTACCCTCTGCTGCTACAGGGCTCAGGGAACTGTGGAGCCCAAGGAGAAACTCACAGCCTGTGACTTTGTGGGGGTTTGGAACCCTCATCTCCTGCTTTAGTCTGCAGGGCAAACACCTACATGTTTCTTTTTATGTTGGCTGACTTCACACCGAAAGTCTTCAAAGCACCCACGACGCCGGTAAAGATTTCTCACCATTAACACTCAGAACTGACGATGCTCCTACACATATTGGAATGCTATGACATTAGTCATGCATCTAGTCTCACCCAAAAGTCAGAGGAGACACGTTTGTTTCTCCGTGGGAGTCCTTTGTCTCTTACATCTGCACGCCTGACTGGACAGTCTGGCTCCCAGATAGCATCAGAGTGTCTGGGATTAGCTCTTATGAGGGTGCAGTTAAACTTGTAAAAGCTCTGGAGCTCTGCACTGGTGCCTCCATCCTGCATAATGCCCACAGAGCAGTTGCGAGTGTGGCACAACGCTGATAGCCTGTCTGCATTGTCACCATGACTCTCCAATGTGCCTAAGCCGTAGAGCTTATTGTAGAGGCACAGATCCTGCCCCAGGGGAGGGCTGGGAAGCACGCCGCTGTTGTTGCCAGGCAGTTTAGAATGTAACGGACAGATAATGGAGCTGCTCAGTGTCCCAGTTTTTTTTTTTGGAAGTGGACAGCTGATAACCAATCATTTAGACTGCAGCACTCAGTCTGCCTTGTGTTTATCAGACCCCAAATAGCACCTCTGTAATCTACGAACACAATGCACCTTCGTCTGTTTGCATTGCCTTTTATTACCCAGTGAATGAAATACATGCAGAGAGTTACTGGTGTCGAGGAGATGGGCTGCATTCAAACATTCAAGCTTTGGCTTACGTTCAGAACTTATACAAACCCAGTTGAGTGAAGTTGGGACTTTGCAAAATTGGGTCCAGAGAACTTAAAAGCATCTCCACACATAAGTCATCTATGGTTCCCTCTGTGCGACGTATGAGTTTCTGGTTTCATTTCTGGATGCAACGGCGGCTTGTGTCAGTGACATCGATAAGCCAGAGCCCATGTGGCTATAGGTTCATCACAGTAACATGGTGGTTTCTCATGCAACTCCACTCCACTGGGGATCAAAGGTTATACTCATTCGACTGAATCTTTTTACTACATAGTCGACTGCGCTTAAGTGGCGAGATCGTCACGTGCGTTAAAGCAGAGCGTGCGCGTAAAAAGGGTACTCAAAGTTGGCCAGCGGATATATATGATATAGTCAAGTCTACTCAAGCATTTACACGGCTGCACACATTTAGTCCTGTACAGCCGTGGTTTTGTTGGGGCAGCAGAGTTACGGACACAATTTGCCGTCATAAACTCTGCGGGACCTCCCGGTTGGAGCCCACCTGTGCAAAGCCCTGCAGCCACATCAAAGGAATCTGTCCTCTCTCCGACTTCAAAAATATATTTTTTATTAATACTTACAGTGTGCCACATGTTTACATTTAGCACACATAAGTACACACGCTGGGTGCAGACAGGCGCGCCACAGCTGAAGACATTGCAGAAATTCTTTTGGCTAGAGGGATTTTCAGGGTTCAGTCCACATACAGAGAATTACACATGGGGCAGAGACAGATTTCCTCACTTGCTAGTGTATGCTTTACTGGAAAAAAAGGTATTTTCACCCATGCATTTGTTCAGCTGAGGTCTTAATTCCAAAATAACAGGATGTGTCCGTAAATCGTGGTATATATTTATGCATGTTCAGATTTAGCATTTAACGAATATTCTGCATCATGCTGTGTGTCACCGTGCAGGAGGACTTGGTCATACCGATTATATCACTGTTTTTTACTTTTTCTACTTTGCTTTAATAAGTTAATGCTATAAAATTCAGCATTGATGTTTGAGACCTCACCGAAGCAGGAGCATTTGCACAGCAGAGTCTGTGTGTGCCTACAGTAGGGAGGTGAACCAGTCCTAATACCAAAGTGTGTTCTAAACTCGTTCACCTCTGCTGGACTGACTGCCGATGTTCACATGTTATTCTATGCTGCTGATGAAATGTGCCACAGCGCCAATAGTTCTACGGACCAGTTTCTTACATCAGTCTCAGTGGAAGGAGGTTTTTGTCCGTATAGTTATGACAATAGGACCATTTTGAAATCAAACGTATTAGATTGTGACTGCACAAAGCCCTTTGCTCTACTCAGCTGCTAGACATGCAGGCCAGATGTGCTGCTCCACTGCAACTTTTATCGTCTAGTTACAGCAAGACACGAGAATTGCACAAAACTGTGCTCACGTTGCATTGTTGCAACATTTTCTCTGGGTGACGTACAATGCAGTTATAGTACCGCGTACTGACTTTTTTCATTACACCTCAAAAAGGCATCTGTACAAGCCAGCATGCAACAGAAGTGCTGTAAAACAGAAAACACTGAGCCTTAGTTCACATCTTCCGCTATGCTTATGTAGCTCCATTAAAACTTGTGGAGCTCTGTAGCAGCCACTGTCCATCACGTAGCATCCCTGCAGATGTTGGTGTGGGGGGTGAACGTAAGGGCTTAAAAAAAATCACAGCTCTGTTTACAAGAGAGTCACGACCTGAACTTCCTGGCACAAGTGACGACAGCACAAATTACCAAAGCAGTTCATTATCATCATGCAATCTTTAGGAAGTTACTTACTATGTTTCCTTGGCTACGTGCCTGTCTCTGCAGCTTCTATTTTTAAAAGCCTCCACCACATATTTAATCATTTATTTTTTAGAGGATAACTGGCTAAGGAACTTCCTGTGGAGGAAGTGGGAGAGAGTGGGAGGGGGGATTAGAGGGACGCATGGTCTCGTCTTCCGTCCGTAGTCGGTTTTGTAGTTGTCCATGTTTCATCTCCCTTCCGTGTCAGTGTATCTCCCTCCTCCGCAATATCCTGCACCAAAGCAAAGAGCAAACACTGACCACACCACATGTGAGAGATTATTTTGGTCAGTTCCAGAGAGCCACTTTCTGGTATGTTTTCTTCTTATTATTCTTTTTTTTCTAGGAACAAAAGCTGGAAATTATCAGTGCTTAACAACTGTTGGGTGCACTGAGTACTCTTCTACTATAAATTCGATTACATGGTGTTCTGTGCTTGCATTAGAGGTTGTCCTCTTCCCTTATTCTTCTAAGAAATCATGTTGGTGTGGGAAACTGAGAAAAACATCTGACTTAGCTCAAATATTACTCCCCCTTCCTGTGTGTGCACTGCATCTGGCCTGCGTGAAAGGCAGAACATGGCAACTGTGCGCAGCGACTCCTCCAAGTAGTTCAGCGAGTGACGTAACTAGATGGTAAATGCAAACCATTGTATCCTGGAAGTGGGAATTGTGAAACAGGAATCTGTTGGGTTGGGCCACAACTTTTACGCACATAGGGTCAGTTCCAGATGTAGTCAACTGTCACTTCGGAGAAGTTGCAGACATGATATTAGCCATGTGAGGAGTGATTTTAGTAACTTTGTGTCCTACTGTTGGAAAGTTGCTTATGCATTCAACTAAGTGCTGCAACCACAGATGCATCTTCTTTTTTTTTTACCTTGTACATTTTATTAGTACACGGCCCCAGATGACCTTGTTAGTTGAGTTTAATCCAGAGAATACTAGATTTAACATAGTTACTATCAGTGACGTTGTTTACATGTGTGTCTGTGCAGACGTTTCGCATCACTCCAAGCGGAGATTTGTGCCAGATGTAGTGAAATTCCCTCCAGGAGCTTCTGAGATGTAGCACTGAGGAAAATAACACGTGCATGATGTCGCAGTCACCTTGACCTTTGACTACAGAGATCCTATCAGTTCATCCTCGTACAAGCCAAATTCCTGTCAAAGAATTCTTCAAGTCACATTTTCAAGAATGGGAAGTTAGTGTGACCCTGACCTTCGGCCACCAAAATCGAATCAGCTGATTGAAGAAATTCTTTCCACATATGGTGTTTGCAGTATTGGGGGGATGTATGAACGTGTTGCAAAAACCGACGTCATTTCTGCCAACACACGTATGTGCGTGTATTTCGTTTCTTTCTCACAGGTTTGAGCGCAGCTGTCCAAGAATTGCGATGTCGTCGAAAATGCAGAGCTCCAGTAGCATAGCTCAGGCCAGACGAACGGTGCAGCAGCTGAGGATAGAGGCCAGCATCGAGAGGATAAAGGTGTGATTCTTTTCATGGCCGTTGATCCTCAGTGGTCTCCTGTGACATGAATGTGTGTGCACTGATTTCTTTGCAGGTGTCCAAGGCTTCATCAGACCTAATGCGCTACTGTGGAGAACACGCCAAGAATGACCCGCTGCTCATGGGCATCGCCGCTTCAGAGAATCCTTTCAAGGACAAGAAGCCTTGCACTGTTTTGTAGGGGGACACTTACGATACTATTGCTGCTTTTTATTTTGATTGTCACGTGAAAAAAAAAAAAAGCTGATAGTAGTACTGTTCACAACTTGCCTTAAGGCCACTGTATCCCGTTGCTTTTTACACGCCTGCTGCAGGTCGATAAGGACGAACATTCGCCTCAACCTCTAGTTGCATAGCAGTTACACCAAAGAACAGGCAGAAGTCTGAAACTGTGGCCTCAGATTTAACTGCAGCTCCAACAACGCTGGTCGACAGTTTGTGTGAAAGCTCAGCGGTGACTTTTGTTGCTCTGTGCTATCATCTGGCAAAATCTAGACCATCGCACACCTTGGTCTGAGAGAAGCTGTCACTGAGGGAAAGTTCCTGACTCTCTAATTATCACAGCGTGCATAAACACGCCCCACCAGGCAGATCTAGGCTTTGAGCTTTCACCTCTTTCTTTCATCAGGCTTGCATCAGGAAACAGTTGCAGTAGTTTGCGTGTTACTGATAATGGGTATCTGAGATAATGATGTCCTGTCACTGGACAAGTAACCTGTGTTTTGCATTGCAGGAGGGCAAATATCCAAATATCCAAGTCCATTGCCACTGCGCCTGTTGTTTTGTCATTTTGCCACAGTGAGAAATAATCCACCCTTTAGATAGAGCAATTAAATTATGCACATTTGAAGGTACCAATGAAAAGTGTGAAAAATGATGGATGTGCTCTCCGTACTAAATGAGGAGGCCTCCCTTAGAAGCTTATTCCTTAAATCAGGAAATGAATTCAGCTTAGCTGTTGATTGGAGACCAGTTGTGCCATCCTACCACATCTATGTGATCACCTACCTATTCGACTATTCCTCTCTGACCACAAAAGAAACCTTTTTTCTGCGGAGATGATGCTTTTTACTGATTCCGGTCCTTTGCAACCTGTAAACACCAGATGACTGTTATATTCCCGAGGTTGAGACATTCCATGTTTACACATGCTTGACGTTTCTTTGATTTTACTATGACCTGTGTAGGTGCAGCTGTAATTTTGTCAATTGTGTGTTGGTGCAAAACACGAGCAACTAATTTTGCAGTTTTACCAGCCAGGGCCTTAACAATGGAGTAATCCTGCTTCAATCTACTGCATCGACTACCTTTCAAGTCATGCGAGTGCTGTCGTCTTGCTCATACTGTGAACAATAAAGGTCCTTTAGGTGAAGGGACGATACCTTTCTATATCTGTATCATCATATTTCAAAATGTCCAGTAATGAATTGCATTAAGATATTGGTCATATATACAGAAATACGGATGTTTGCTTGCTTCTAACTGTTTAATGTACTTCACGGGACGTATTCTGTCAAATGCTGAATTTCTGTTTTAGAACTGACAAAAAAAATGAATGTGCTGATTTGGTTAATTATGTACTTGGGTCAGTTGTACTTCTCTATTTAGGTGTTCTGTCTTTTCATTTTGCAAACTTGAAAAATCACATATAAATAAAACTGATGTCTCACATGAACTTCCCGTGGTTCTCACTAAAGTTGATTCGAGCTGCAGCAGGCAGCGGTTCCTAGTGTGCCCAACTACCTGCCCGGCACCGAACACTGCACCTACCGAACAGGTAATAGGTGGAGAACACGGCAGATAAAGAAGCAGATATAACAGGAATTTGCAGAGACCAAAACACAACTGAAAGGAGCTTGCAAAATTGGACTTTTATCTGTAGGATAGGCAGAAATATGAATGCTAAAGGTTAGGCAATGCTCTGCTAACATGTTAGTCATTTAACTGTATATAGTGACGGTATCCATGATACTGTGGTGTTTCACTGTTTGCTCTGTTGCCAAGTGGACCAAATCTACTAGGGCTGATTTAAAATGTGAACTAAAGGTACTTACCGTGTTGGAATTTATTCCGCCAGTCCCTGAGGCTGACACTTCCTGAAGGTGTTCCCACAGGGAAGCCTAGATACTCAGGCTCACTCATCTTGATCCGAAAAAAAAAAAGTTAAACTTATCTTGTTGCACTTTGTTGGATATGAATATCAACTCCCTGGAGCTCATGCTTCATAAATATTGACAGTATAAACCTTATCTTTTGGTCACGGAAAAGTGAATGAACACAATCGTGGCCTTAAGAGACGAGACGCCGACGCAACGAACATTCAACACTAGACTGCAGCGAGTCATCACACTTCCGAATCACGGGTCACCGTGTTCAAACAAGCGGGCGAGTGTCTCTGGTATCAGGTCAGGGTCACATAAACATCGCTTTGCTCTCATTTCTCAATTAAAGTGTTTCTGAGGCTGTTATGCAATCATCCCTGCTCCTCTGGGCAGCTCTCTCTCAGGTGTGATGTTACACCCAAAAATCAGGTCAGGCCCTATTTGTTGCCCCGCGTTCATGTAACTCTCACTTGAGTCAGATGATTGATAGGATGGGCTTTGTAGCAGCCCAGTTTCCAGTGATTGTGTTACCTGTCAGTGCAGTGGAGGAGCTCCAGGATAAGCCATTAATCCAGTATCTACTATATCTCACCTACTTCTACAGTAGTGGCCCCTCCCTACAAGCTTTGCTGTGTTGAGTGTAGATCTCTTATTATTGGATGAACTTAATTTCCTTTTAGCGTAATCTCACATTTTCCCTGCATCCCCCCCCCCGCTAACTACTACTTGATAGCACAACTAGAGTGTCTTATATTCCCTGGCTACACGCTGACTTCTCTGCAGGAGGTTGGGCGCCTCATAGCTCTTCTGTTGGTTTGTCAGTGGTCAGGGGGAACGCCTCTATTCATTGGGCTATTTTTAGCCATCAAGCCAAACTACTGTACAGCTCTGGCAATGGAGATCTGAATAGCCCTGACTCACACACCCATTGTTCCGCGTTTGTCCCATGCTAAAGCCTTTGTGCCTCCCTATTCTGCACGAGCACCAATGAGTTCTGGGTTTCTCTTTCCGCGGCCTGAAAGGGGTCTTCAACGTGGACTTTTCTCTTATTACCTCTCTGCTATTTTTTATTTGCTCAGCAGTAAATTTAGCACGGATTGCGTAGATGCACAGGGCTGTGAAGAATGAGCTGTCATGAGGAGCCTCATCCCACTCAGATTCCACTACAATGGGAATTCTCCACCCCTCAGCGTAACATGATCTTCAAATTGTGCAAAAGGTCAACTTTTACTAGAGTTCCCATGAAGCAGATTTCAGGTAATCTCGTGCCTGTAGCAGCTTTAGCCTGGATTACGTTGCTATTTTAAGTTGTGAATAACAATATTTGTAACTCTTCACATCAAAAGGTGCCGATCATTTTCACAGGCTACTAAAGGCAAATCCAAACATGATCCCCCTGCGGATCCAGTTAACGTAGAAAAAGCATTTTGCGTAAACCTGCTCGGTGACAAAACCCAAACTGTGGAGCAACATTCTGAGCTTCGTATGAAATGAAAGAGGCACGCGCAGGATGCTGTGTGATTTCTTATAATCATGCTAAACCTGTCACACCAGGAAATTATTGAGGCAAAAACCCAATTGAGAACTGCTGGTAGTTTATTTCATACAACCTAACAAGTGCCATTAAGTATGCACAATAAATACAATCTATTAAATTAATAATACATAAAACACAGTTAGTGGACAAGTCTAAACATTGCATTGCCCTTCAAATAATAATAATAATAAAGTGTAAAATGTTCCCTTTTCTCAGGTTAACAAAGTGACCAGTCTTAAATACAATTAAATAATGTGCTGTAAAATAATTGCGTGGATTTGGTCGAACTTTAAAGAAAGATTTTCTCAGCGAAGAGCTCTGACTCGGGCCACTCCAACGCAGTCCAGTTCTTGGGAGTCTTGGCAACTGAGGCCCGGCTCCTCTCCTGTGCTTCTGCTCTCCAGCACGTGTGCTCCACCGCTCACATGATTCAGTTCCCTGTGAAGGCCTCTTTCTCGGCAGAGAAAGGCGCAGTCGTACGTTGGAAATCCTGGAACCAAGACTGCTGAGTCACACTTCCCTGGCCCACAAGTTCATGCTGACCTGGAAAATTCATCTCTTCCTTGTGTTCTTTTTTTCTCTGCCCCTCCTATCTTTCTTTCTCTTGGGCACTCTCCAAAGAAGTCCAACACAGACATTAACACAGGCCTTGTGAAGTTACTTTTCCCCCAATGCGCAAAATACTTTCATATTCCAACAAGCTTCATCGGTCGGGCAGGTTGATCACAGGCACCCACTGATCCAAACAGCGACAGTCACTGCAGAATCTGTTAACTTTGCTCAGCGCGGGGTCCTTCCAAGACGACGACTGCGGGTTCTGCAGAAGTAGAGACAAAGCAGTTACCATCTGCGGATTTATGAACGTGCAAACAGAGCGGAATCGTCTGATTGCACAGCCCAGTTCCTTGAAAGTGTGACAGTGGCTTCAGTACTGCTGCTGCAGGAGTGACGGCAAGGCAGCCGTGTTTACAGTCAGCAGGGAAGAGAGCAATGTACAGAAGCCCGATAGTAAACAGACGTGAGTAAGGACACTTACAGTAACAAGGACGCAGTGCAGGTCCATGGGCTCCCCTCCAGGCTTCACTCCACCCAGGATTTCTGCCAGACGCCGCATGTTGCTCACGCGCAGGATGTTGATGTCATTCTCGCAGCAGAACGCCTGGATCAAGGTGAAATGGATCTGCAGAGCCACATCCTCCTCCTCGTCTGTGGCCAGCAGACATAACACCACATTGTCTGGGTCCCTGAAACAAAAGAGCAGGAGCGGTGAAGGAAAGGAAAAGCAAATGAGGCCATGTCACGTCTGTCCTGCCCTGTCCTGTCGATTCTCTAGTCAAAGCGGTTAACGTGAGATGAACTTACGCATTTAGTGACTTTGCTGCCTCGTAGACTCCAACAGTGATGCAACCCTGAGGCAACGCGGAGCTCAGGACCTCCTCTAGCGCTTTAGCCACCGATTCCATCCTGCACAAACACACATTCGACACAGTTATAAAAAAACAACACGCAACTCTGATGTAAGCGGGCAGCCAACTGCAGATACGGGCTTTAAACTCATGTTGCGCCGTAATCTTAATTATAATGGTGACAGGTAACGTCGCATGTCTGACGCGCAGAGCAGCGCGTGGAGCGCGGCGCGTGGAGCGCGGCGCGAGCAGCTCTGACACGGGCAGCCGTTAGCTAGCAGCTAGCAGCTAGTGGACGTTACCGTTTGACCTGAAAACGACATGACTTATAAAACTTCACACAGCAAGACGAAACGTGGACGAACGGTAGCAATGGTAGCCGACAGTAAACGTCACCAGTCGATGACATAAAACAAATGTGCAAAAAATAAAAGTGCAGACAAACGCTGACCTTTCTGAAGAATTATCCCCGCTGGTTTCTTCAAAAGTCATATTGCACATCCGAGCGATAATGTCCGGAGCGGAGAGCGAGTGTTGCTGTCGGAGGTTCTCACGGTGTGAAGCTGACTCCTGTGAGCTCACCAGGAATAAGCCCGGCTGCTCTGACGTGATTTGCATAAACCTTTCCCACCGGCCTCACGCTAGTACGCGGCTCATCTTCGACGTGTCTCCGTGAGTGTAGCGACCCCCGGTGGCCGCATCTGGTAATTACATCCATCCTTCACGCAACATGTTGCATCTCACCTATAACACCCATATTTATCTGCTGCGCATCCTTCCTTCTGGATTCCTGGGGGGAAAACAAGCTCAGAAATGTAGGCGACTTAAGTTATTGACATATTAAATGCATCTTTAAAATTCTTAATTTTTTTGTGCTTATGTCATTTGTTTTGTTGTGGATTATTTCTGGTTGTGTGTGTTTGTTCTTTCTTTTTAACTGAATGCAGCTGTAATAAGGCAATAACAGGTAGTTACAGTTTCCCTCTGGGATTAATGTAGTTTTTTTTATTGTTATAAATATATTTGTGGGTGTCCAGCAGACCAGTGCCATTTCACATGATCAATCATAATAGAGTTTATCACTTTAATGCTGCAACTGAGATTATTATAACACTATTAATTAAAGTTTGAATGACTTCTCAATCTGTGAATTCCACGTAAGGCATAAACAAAGTCTGGACAAAGTAAAATAGGGTAAATGATGATGTAGCAGAGAATGGATTTACTCGTGTAGAAATGAATAAACTTTCCACCACTGGCAGGTGTAGATTAGCCCGAGCGCCCCTGCCGGTCAACGTGTGTATGACAACACACGTCTAGCTCCACAGTTTTCTTCGCAGACTGTGAGTCAGTTTCCGTTCAGTTTCCGCTGTCTAGAACTTCTGTAAAACTGAGCGGAGATCAGCGCGAACAGCGACGCTCCGTCTCCTCTACCGGCAACGTGGCAACGCTCAGCTGTTCTTATTCACTTTTTCTTTCTCCACCTCCCTCACCTACAAACCAGCAGAACAGAGCGTCAGCTATAAGTGTGTGTGATGATTCTCCAGGGGATGGACGTGGTTTCCTCTTTTGCAGCCGTGTGCAGCTGTCAGCTCCACTGTTTACTTCCACTTCACTGAGAATCCACAGGCTGGGAAGCACAAAGCAAGGATTACAAACACAAACACTGTTCAGTCAGTGACAGGATTTTTTAAGTTGTCTCCATCCTTTGCTGAGACTTTTATTGTTTTTCTCTTGGGGATCATTTGCACTCTGCGTGCCGTGTGATGTTGCTCGCTGCATTTTGTGAACTTTATCCTCGTCTTATCGCGCTGACTTCTTATCAGCTCATGTGGAGGGCTACCCGTGACATGATGTGGCAGTCGTGGATGTACTTTGGCTGCATCTGGCATGTGTGAGCTGTAAGCACCCAAACATAATTGGAGCAGGCCCGTTCTTTGTGGATTTTACTTTTCCAGAAATGCAGGATTAGACTCAGGTGTTACGGTCGGGCCAGGGTCAACATGGATCACAGAGGTCACCCCCGGCCCGAGTCCGCCCGTCCCTCCCACAGAGCCAAAGACAGGGAGGACTACTACAGGCACCCGCAGCAGGACAGGGAGCACAGCTACCCACCACCGGACCCCAGAGAGAGAGACAGGCACTGGGCTCTACCTGGGGCCCACTATGGCGCTCACTTCACCAGTCCTCCTTCCAGACCGGAGCAGTATCCTTACAGCTCTCACCAGTATCCCTATGACTATGGGCGGCCAGAATTCCAGAGACCCCAGTCCAGGTGAGGACAGTAACGCTGGACACAGTCTGTTTTTTTGCCGTGTTTCAGTTTTAAATTGTAGCTGTACTTTCAGACATGGCTATGACTATCCGTCCCACAGCCGCTGGGACTACAGGGACAACTACAGTTACTACAGCCACGACTACTACAGAGGGCAGCACGGACGACAAGGTACCCTGACACACACCCACTCGGCCACACAACAAAGCCATTATCACACATAGCAACCGCTGTAATTAGACACTATGTGACTGTGCTCGTTAAGACGCTGGTCAGTGGGGCCCTCAGGACTCCTGGAGCTCAGAGCGTCACCACGAGAGAACATCCAAGCAGGAACACTCGGGGAGCTCCTACGCAGAGGAGCACAGGTGAGACAGTTGTCCATTGGAGTAGTTAACATGTTTATAAGTACTCCTTAAGATATTATCTGCAGATAAATATCTGCTTCCAGATGACATCATAGGTTGACAGGATGATTTCTTGATTTCTGAGCAGAATGCATGAAACGATATCTTTGGAGCTCAAAATGAGCATCGTCCAGACCACTACTCTGGTTTAGAAATCTTTCAAGTTTACTCAGTCTCTGGCAAGTATGATGTAGAGAGATCAAGTTATGAGTCAGTAAAAAAGTTCTTTATTGGCCTAAAGAATGACACATGTCCATTAGAACATTTCAGGTGAACAACAAGGTTCTCAGTGGTTCCACAGAGTGCGTGTGTATTCACACATATACTGTTCACATCATTGTGTATGTTAACGCACAACAGAATCAAATGCAAAGTTATCTGACAGAGCTGCTTCTCAGTGATAGAAAAAGAAAAACCAAAGGTCCGACTAATGTCAGGGTGAATCACTGTGTACCGTTTACTGCAATAATAGCAGGTGGACGTATAACTGAACTTATGCTTTCAGGTACGACCAAGGGAGAGACAGCTCCCAGCGTTACCTCAGTGACTATGAGGATAATCCCTCCAGAGAGAATGAAGAGGTTTCCTCTTACTACCTGGGGACATTAGAAAGTTCCAAACACTCAGGTTTATCTTCCAGCAGCTATGAGCTGAGTCAGTACATTAATGGAGCTGAAAACGGGGACTCGGTCCCGCAAACTGTTCATGCATACGATGCAGGTAAGTGCAGAGTTAAAGCAGCTTTCTCTCTCTCATCAGTTTCGTTCCTTCAACCTTTCCCGTTCTTTCAGAGCATGTGCATCAGATGCCAGCTCCTCTGAAGTACGCAATCCCTCATGGGGTTGTCAGCTTCGGACCCGCTGGACAGCTGATACGGGTCAATCCAGGCGTTTCCACACGGGAGAACACGAGCAAGCTGGAGATCCACAGTCTGGAGGTAGGTTCAAATGTGCAGAGGTAACGTTGTCAGGGTTTTCAGTTTCTGCCCACCGTGCTACTAGTGCTTCTCTACTAGAGATGGTTCTCGTGTCTGTGTCTGCACAGGTCATTCTGAGTGAGACCCAGGAGCAGCTGAAGTTGAGGAACTTCCCTGGGCCCCTAACCAGGTACGGTTCTTTGCCAGATTCTCTACTACTGGTTACTGGAAACAGTTACAGGTTATAAAGATGATTTTGTTATGTTTTTGAAGGAAAGATTTGCACAAAGTTGATGCCATGGAGTTCGCCCACCAGCAGACAGGCGCCTGCATGAGAGACAATGAGCTGCATGATAAGAGCTCTGCTGCCCTCTTGTGGAATCTACTGATACTGCTCTGCAGACAGAACGCTGTAAGTGTGAGCGATCATATCTTGTTTTAATATCAGAAAACAGGAAACACATTTGTCTTTTCACAACCTTTTCTCCAGCAAATAGTTGGCTCAGATATGGCTGAGCTGCTGATGAAGGGCTCAAAGTCGGACGGAAGCAGGGAGTCAGAGGCTCCCACGCTCATCGACTTCAGTGACAGCACGGCTGCTGCTGAAGCACCACCGTGCAAAGGAGACGACCTCCTCACAGGAAACTGGAGCAGCTTCAGCTCTGAGAACTCCAAGAAGGCCCTGCAGGGTTATACTCAGCTGCTTCTGGCTGGAAGAAAGAAGGTGTCTATCTGTACATATAGTTAAAAAAATTACACATTATAAATGATCTCTCACTGAGTCCAATCCAATCAAGATATCACAGTGAGGCTGTAAGATGAAGCAGTAATAAGCATCTAATAAAACTGACTGGCGTCATGTAAAAGCGATACCAACCAAGGGTAACATTTGAAAGTTTGCAGGCGGTAGTCCAGTTAACAGAATCATGTTCACATTATTACTAGTAGACGTGGATGTCATACTGGGATCTGAGTAGTGGTCTTCCTTTCTCATGTGGGTTACAGGAGGCCTTGGAGTCAGCTATGAACAGCGGCCTCTGGGGACATGCACTTTTTCTGGCCAGCAAAATGGACAACAGATCCTACACCACAGTGCTGAACAGGTGAGAAAAGCAGTGTGATGAAGTCGCACTCGTGCCTTTGTTCCAGACTCTAACAAATTAACTGTGTTAATCAGTGATTAATTCATTTATTAGTGATTTATCAGTGACTATTCATTGATTTATCAGTGACTATTCATTTGATTTGTAAGCCCATTTTCACTTTATTTTTATCTGGGCTCTGAGTTATTTTTAATGTGCAGAGTTTAGTTTTACGAGAGGTCATAACAGGGGCCGTTGACGCCTTAACTGAGAATGTAAATCATCCTGCTTATCGACATATCGTAAGTTGGATTAAAGTGTTTTAAAGTCAGTGCTGCAGCCTTGGAGGAATCAGCCTTTTTTGCAGAAAGGCTGACGCAGAGCTCTGTCTTCAGTAACGGGAACGGTTGGAATACATTCCAGTTCTGCAGCTTGTCTGAACTATTTACCATGTAACCCAATCCACTTTTACAGACTATTTTAACATCAGCACTACTGTATGTACCATGGATACATATGTCAGGGTGTCAGTATAGGAGTGTCTGGGGCAGGGCCTTTTTTTGATTTGTGATCACCAAGCGAGGCAGAATTTGAGCTGTTGTATCAGTTCTGTGCATGGTCGCAGCAGATATACTCTTTAAATGTGACGATTGCTCCTTTAGGACGGTGGTTCGGCTGCTAGTATGCAGTAAAGCCTTGGTTAAGATGTGCACTAACACAAACCCGTCTGTTGGCAGGTTTACAGGCCAGCTAACAGCCAGTGACCCCCTCCAGACTCTCTTCCAGCTGCTCTCTGGGAGAATTCCTGCCGTAGTCACAGTAAAACATCAAATACCCAATTCATCACAGTTTGATTCTCTTTTTTCTAAACTGTCTTGTTAACCAGTGAGGGTTTTGATGGTGATGTTCTGTGCCCAGTGCTGTGGAAATGAAAAATGGGGAGACTGGAGGCCCCATCTGGCCGTCATGCTTTCCAACGAGACGGGAGATCCTGCTGTCCAACAGAAGGCTATCATCACTATGGGAGACACGCTTGGTACAGACACACCGTTAGACTGACTGACAGGTCAGACGCTGATGCTGTTTCCTCTCAAGATGTACAAGCTGATTGATTTTTGTCCTTCTCTCCCCCGTGCAGCCTCTAGAGGCCTCATACACGCGGCCCACGTGTGCTACCTGACAGCTAGCGTTCCCTTTGGGGTGTTCACAAACAAGGCGGAGAGACTGGTGCTTGTAGGCAGCAGCCACAGGTGAGCTCATTTATGAGCCCAATTGGTCGTAACGCTGATGCATTTAGATGTGATTTGCCGTAGCGCCTTGTCTCCTCGTCCTCAGGCAGTCTTTCCGGCGCTTTGCCATGAACCCTGCCATCCAGTGCACTGAGTTGTATGAGTACTGCCAGACACTTGGAGGCAAACACTTTTCAATACCGTCCTTTCAGGTAGCGTTCGCATTTCTTAAGTCGAGTAAAGTAAAGCATGCTAAAGACAGTTAGCATCAAAATGCACGTTGTCCTGAGTAATGCTGTGCTGCCGTCAGGTGTATAAGTTCATCTATGCCAGTCGGCTGCTGGACTGTGGGCTTGCGTCTCAGGCCTTCCATTACTGTGAGGTGGTAGGACAGGCCATCCTCAGACAGAGGGAGCCCTCACATGTGCTGACTCGAGAGCTTATTAAGGTAAACACGCCTTACACAATCCGGATGAGTCGGTGTGTAGGACCTACGCTCTACACAGATATGTTGCACGTTTCCTTCTGCAGCTTGCAGATAGACTGAGATACTCTGAGGGTCAGCTCGGTGAAGCAGGCGTTAGTGGAGCTGAGCGGGAGCCCGACTGGCTGAAACAGCTGCGTGCTCGACACCACACTCTACAGGTTCATTGCTTTCATTTCATGCATGTTTTTGTCTGTCTGGGGGGGGGGGATTACATTAGTTGTTTTGCACGTACGGCTTCACTAGGTGATCTGTAGGCTGTTAGTTCTAGTCACTAACACTACTGTGTGCATGCATGATTACAGATGAGGGATTCTGACCACGCTGAGAAATATCAGCCAGCATGTAAGGCCCAGGAGGACAATGAAGTGTGCTCAGGTAAGATTCTAGTCAAGTGATTGATTAGACAATTAGACAGCACTGTCTTAATTCATAAAGTGCTTTTTCCCTTCATTTCACAGCATCTGACTTGGACGACCTGAATGACACGCAGAGTCCAGAGCCTGCACTTCTCTATTACACAGGCACTGATGAGCACGAGAACCTCGTGGATCAAAGTGAAGGAGGCACTGAGCAAATGATTGTGTCGTCACAGAACATCAGTGGACCTCAGGACTGGTACAAAAAGTGCAGCAGATGAAAGAAAGAAAAACTCTTTGTGTGATCTCCAGTCCTGACACTGTTATGTCACCGTTGCTCTGTCCAGGCCGCACGCCAGCCCCCCGTTGCCAGTAACTGTGGTTTATGGTCCGCCAGCAGCCGCACTCGCCCCACGCCAAGACTTCACCTATCATAACACGGATAGTGCTGAAGTCAGAAGTGCCTCGCCACATTGTCCTCCAAGTCATCTGCCACCAGCAGCGGAGGGTGAGAACGTAATGTTAGAGAGCATTCATTCCTGTGTCCTATCAGGTAGTTACTATGAGCTCCAGCCTGTGTGTGATATCTGTGTGTCACTGTTCCTGCAGGGGCTGGGTCGTCATCTGAGCCTGCAGTGGTGAGTGTTCTGCATTGATCGGAACATCCTCTTGTTTGCACGTGGTCGTGCATCGTGTCTTATTTATTCATTTCACTGTAAATATTGTGTTTAAAGACCTTTTGTAACAGATGTTGCCCTGATGTTTGTTTGTATTTACATTTGGAGACGGGGGGTCAGATGCTGCAGGTCAGCTACCAAGGACATAATCAGCAGGGCGTGCCACAGGCTTTAGAGACCGCTGAGCAGACGACTGAGCCTCCTAAACAGGTGAGTGCATCCCATTCATATTATCACATATTGAACCACTTCCAAGTCATTTGATTTTGTGCCTCCCTTCTGCCGTGCGTTCTGTGCAGAGCACTAAGACGGGATGGTTCAGTGGCTGGTTTAAATCCAAACCCAAAGACGTTCAAAAGGAGAGTTCAGAGCAGGGAGGTCCAGCGCAGACAGTAAGAGTCAGGAACGCGTACACTGGGCTAGTTCTAATCAAGCCTTTTAGGTTGGTGAAAGAAATGTTTCTACATTTTCTCAGGAGACACCACCCACTATTGGCTTCTATCCTCCTCCCCCACCCGTCATGGTCTCACCACCCATGTTCCCATCCCAGCCGTCCTCTGCGGGGATCAATCCCTTTTCAAGGAAAGCAGGTGTGTTACAGCTTCTCTTCTCACAGTTTGCAGAAAGTGTGACTGTATGTCACTTTTCACGTTTCAGCCACACAGGTCGTATATGTGTGGAGGGAGGGTCACTGACCTTTTCTTAAAGGTCAGTGACCCTACGTCAGCTGAGTCACTGCTGTTAACACTCGTGTCGACCAGTGTGTCCAGTTTCAGTAGTACAATCATGTCCTCCAGCTCCTTTTCATGACATTTTATCTACTTAACTACACAAATGTGATAGGATTTCTATAAATATCCATGTCCCCCACACACAGGCCAGCAGCTGGGGTAGAAACCTTGTCAAGACCACTATTCAGCATCACAGGTAAATTAAGTTTGCTCAAGATAAATATATCTTCACCGGGGATAAATATTAATTGCGTTTAATGTGCTTGCAGGATCACTTACATTGTAGTGCAACTGTGCCAAGATGTCAGACGAGAGCTTTACATGAACTTGGAAGAACACCAGTAAGATCCATATTGCTCCCCACCGCCCGCGTTTCTTTTTTTAAGGATGCCCTTTCAACACCCCCCACAGCTCGCCCACCATCACGTTGCATTGGGATACAGAGATACTCGAGACGCGCTGACGTAGTAAATCACATTGCAGCGATGGAAACAGCTGAGTTGGCCCTTCTGCAAGCTGACAGCAGTGACTACGCCAATGAATGCAGGAAATATTTGAGGGGAAGGGATATTTTATTTGCTATTTTAATTGTCCCCAGTAACCGTTGGGTCAGGACAAGCGGTGCCAGCCTCACTGAGAGATGCAGGAACAGTGTGAAATAAGTGGTGCTCACAGCTCAGATCACTTCCTATCCCACTGCATTATGTTTGCCTAATAAAACGTCTGTGCACCAAATAACCAGCAGAAATAGGATCCTAATTGAAATGCAATCCATTGCTGTGGTCATTTGTCAACTTCTCAGAAGCCTTTAATCATCCGGGCTCAGTGAGGGAGGAGAAGAGCTTCTGTGAAGTGGAGTTTTATAAGACGTATACAGAGAAATAGAAGTGGAATAATGTTTCCTCGCGTTGTCACTCAGCCAAGACGGATGACACCACATGCTTTAGAAGAGGCACATCATCACATCATGTCCTACACATCTACAGCCTCAGCCAGCAGATGCTTATACAATCAGCTGTTAATGTGTTATTTGTATGATAATTGTATGTATATCTGACAGCATGTATTAACACGACTAAATGTGTGCTCCATCAAATGTATAGGAAATGCATTCATGTATGTTCACTCAGTGCATTTTACAATGACTTTGTACCATTGTGATTATTTTTATTAGTTTTATGGCTTTGTGTTTTATGTATTACTGTATATAAGAGGTTTGTACCTCGTGGAACAAAGTAATTACCAGTTTATGGAGTACATTCACAGTATTAAAAATGCAGTAAAAGTATTAATCGATGGTTGTTTTAATGCCTCAGCGAATCTAATAATATCAAAATCAAAGCTACATATTGACTTGCCAAGAAAGAGCTTGGATTCCAAGCAGGCCTCTCACTTAATGTAGAGCAAGTGACAACACAGCAAGTGTCGTCTCCTCTTACCATTAGCCTGGCTAAGAGTCCAGCACACGTACACACTGTCAGCCCATTACACGTGTATGTGCCCAGCGGCAGCCAAGAAATCGGACCGAAAAGTCAAATCTGATCTCCTGCTCATTTCTGAGCCACAGTAGCAACTTTGATGCGTGCTGCTTGTTTCAAATACTTGACATCATGAGGTTTTAATTATGATTTTATTGACATTATATTTCACCGTGAACCTTTTAACACTACCAGTTTTTGGTGTGGGCCTCCTGTGCTTCTGGTCAGTCCTCAGTTTCATTATAAAACAAAGTCAAACTGTTGACTTGGATGAATGTACTTGTTCTCAACCAGAACAGACTGCACAAAAGAAACATGCAAAAAGCTGCGACGCTACACTCACTGAGACACTACCGAAGGCTACAAGTTGTTGTAAAAGACAGTTTAACAGTGATTCATCATACCAAACCTTCCTTTTGTGCGTTTCACAGCTGACATAACATGAATATACCAGTATGTTATACAGAATGCATAGTATACATGGGTTTTAGCCTGTGTAGATAAGCTGTGGTCACCGTGATGCTATGTGATGTCTGAGGACACAACCTAAACATCACCCGGGCACGACAGGGTCGCGTGGACGCCAGCCACTCTGGTGCCAGCTCAGGTTGGAGCCTTAATAAGTAAAACAGGTCCCCTATGATTGTGAATTGATCCACTTTCTCTGGAACTCTCCATCCAGCCTACCCCCCCCCCCCCTCCAGGATTGTGGGTGTGCTGTAGCCAATCCCAGCTAAACTGGTGCAGGCATGAACAATCTGATTGTCGTGAACCCCCTGAACATGCGGCCTCCTGCTGGAAGCATGTTCCAGGTGTTACAAGCCCACCTATAGGCGATTTAAGGTAGCAGTGCTACACCGTGTGTGTGGACCCGAATATCTGAGATACATAATAACACCACTATTTGGATGGTTGTACAGTATCTGTTTCTATAAAGTCTCAGACACTCTGGTCCCTGTGACTCAGCATATGCTGCGCTAGCTTTGCTTCACACTGGAAGGATTTGTCACATTCCACGCAGACAAAGATCCTCCCAGCACATGTTTGCTCTTGGTGAATTTTCAGCATTGCTAGGTGGCTAAAGTTCCTGCTGCAGCCCGTGCAGCTGTGGGGTTTCTCTTTATTGTGTATGTACTGGTGCCGAATGAGACGGGAAGGCATGGCGAACGCCACGCCGCACTCTGTGCACTTGTGGGGCCGTACTCCGCTGTGAATGGCCTGGTGTTCGGCCAGGTTGGAGGACTTTGTGAAACACTTGGAGCACACCGAGCAGACGTACGGACGCACTCCTGTGTGGATCTTCTGGTGCTCTGCCATACGACTGGCTAGGGCAAATGCTTTTCCACAGTCGGGGCAGGAGAAGGGCCTTTCTCCCAGATGCTTACGCTCATGACGCTTCAGGGAGAGGGGTTTATTAAAAGTCTTGCCACAGTGCGTGCAAGGGAAGGGCTTGTCATTGGTGTGCATGTTCCTCTCGTGTTTCCGCAGGTCAGAGGAGCGAATAAAATCCTTGCCACAAGTGTCACAGACGTAGGGCTTTTCACCAGTGTGTGTGCGGATATGCTTGCGGTAATCTGAGGACCAGATATAGGTCTTCACACAGAAGGGGCAGTGATACGGCCTTTCACCCGTGTGCAGACGCTTGTGCTGCTGCAGCGTGCCCTGATGCGAGTAAGCCTTTCCACATATATCACACACATGCGGCTTGAGGCCGGTGTGTGTTTGCAAGTGACTCTGCAGGTTGCAGAGCTTCTTAAAAGCCCAGTGGCAATGCGTGCACTTATATGGACGATACTCCGTGTCAACTTCACCGCGTTTCTTCATCGCTACCATAAGTTGATGGATCTTTTTGTCCTCGTGCTTCTTCTTAACTGAAAGACTTTTTGCATTCTTCTTTTTGGTTTTATTCCCACCACCTTTGGGAGACTGCTTCTCAACGTTAAGCTCTTTGAGCTCAGGTGCCTTCTGATTGGAGGAGGCATCACCCTGTAATTGGTGGCTCATGAGGTATTTAGAGTTCCTTTTCTTCTGTTTCGCTGCATCCAAGAGCACACTGTTGTTGTCGAGGCATTTAGCATCCTTACAGTCTCCCATGCCCTCTCCCGGCAAGAGCTGAGCAAACTGCTGAACGAGAGACCAGTTTGGTGTTTGAGGGTTCACATAAAGGACTCCAGCATCACTGCTCTCTGAAAGCGAGTCCATACCCACGCAGACGCTCTCACATGAAGAGTCACTCTCCAAATTATGAGTGTTGTTCTCCGTCTGTCTCTCCGGGACAGAGCGAGTGACACAATGCCGTTTCCGTTCAATGCTTTTTTCAGCAAGAATGCAGTTGGACACGTGCAGGGACATTTCTTTGGCCTTGGTCACTATGTTTTGGGATGAAATCACCTGCATGTGTTTCGGGGGGGCCATGAGGATTCCTAGCACAAAAAATAAAATACGTCTTATTAACATATTCTTCAACATTTTATTAGTTTTATCCAAACAACCATCAGAAATATCCGGCATTTTCACACTGCAATGTTATTTTTAGACCTTCAAGCTGCGGCTTTGAGTCTCGCTGTTTCAGTCTAAATAGTGTGAGTAACTTAGGAAAAACTCGCACACAGCCACTTGGCTTGCTGTCATATGACACTTGTAAACCCAAACTCTAACTTGCTCCTGTTTGTGTTTTTTTTCTGCCAAATATAAAACGAGTCAGTGATTTTTTAACTTCACAAATTGAGAACACTTTACAGAGCCAGCGTTACTTACCCTCCCGTTTCCTTCCGAGCAGGTGGAGTGCAGCAGATGCCACAGAGATATACTAACCCTGGGTTTAGTATAACTGCATGGGAGATGTCCAGTGGTGTTAACAGGCGGAGTTTGGCAGCAGCCGTCTCTCGGTCAGCATCTATCCTGCTAGTCAGCAGCAGCTATATCTCCACAGCCCGGCTCAGCTTTCCCTCCAGTGACCCGGCAGTGTGTACCCTGTTGATGTTGTACATGACGTGTCACACACTGAACGCTACAAATTACCTCTGAGATGAAATTGGTTTATCATTAGTTAATAGAGGTAATGATGTTACAATGAGATCTCTCGAGTTTACACAGCATTTTTATAAAAGTAAAAGGAGGGAACAAATGTCTATGTTTTGAAAAAATATGTAAAGTAGTTCTTACACCTTACACGTTGGAGTAGTAGGTTATCCGCGCAGTGATCGTTTAATTAACCATGAGGTCATGAGGTCTGCCGTGCTGATTGACTTCAAACAATCAGCTTTTTACCTGTGTGGCTGCAGGTAGTAAAAGTACACAAATTCAACGCAAGTACTTGTAAACGATTCTTCAGCATAAAAGTACCTCTTCACGTTCTTTCGCCAAGTCCAATAACTAAACACATGCTCTACATAAACCACCCACAAATAATTCATTTTAAAAACTGTTCAATGTGATGCTGCTTATAATATAATTGTACAGATCTGTGCTACCAAAAGAGGAAACGTATGGCAAATAACTTATTATTAATGACTAAAAAATGAAGATAAGTACACCAGCTAGCGCCTTTATCAGATACACCGCCCTTACAAAAAAGAAGTGTGTTCAAGTATACTTTTAGTTTACTTTTTATGTACGAGATAAAATAACATTTGACTGTACTTTAGGTATTCTACCAACTATATAGAAAACATATAAGTAAATTTAGCCCATCTTTGTTCATGTACTTAACCCTTTGTTGTCGGGCAACTCAAAAGTAGGTTAAAAGTACACTACAAGTAAAGTAATAGTAAACTAATTGTAAGTATACTCTTATTAACAGCATAACATACTTGGGAAATATACTTGGAGGTTTAAGTCCAATTGATAATATGAATTCTTCATATACTTCTTTCTGTACACTTGTTTTTGGTACAATCTAATAGAATCAAATATAGCAGCTCTGCCATGAATTCTACGTTTGCAAAGTTATACGTTTTCAGTTTTTTTTTAAACCTTTCAACAAAAACAGTCGACAAATTAACTAAAGACAAAAATACAAAGGAAGCTGTAAAATAAATGTAGTAAAGTAAAAAGTACAGTATTTACCTTTGAATTTTAGTGTGTAAAAGCAAAATGTAGATACAAGTACTGCAGAACTCTATAGTAGTAATTGTACTTTCTTATTGCCTACCATCTGCACAACCCATTCACCAGGATTATTAAGCCTATATACTGGCCACAAGATGTCGTTGTTTGCCAAGTATCGGTATTAAAACCAACTCCCTGGAAAATCTGACTCCACTTATGTTCTAACTGCAGAGGAAATAAAACTTTAAATGCATCTCATTGTGTGTTACTTAACAGCAGCATGTTCTGAGTTTGCTTTCAAAGACAGAAACGGGGTGGAACAGCTCTTTTTGTTCTTTTCATGGAAGCAGAGGGACTTCTTGGATGCGCTGTGCTTTTGTAGAGACCAGTCGTATGTGTCCAGTTACAGGATGCTTTAAAAAAATGAAAAGAAGAGAGAGATGGTTGTGATTTGGTGTGACTGGTTGATGATGATGAAGATGCTGAGTGCCGCTCATACTCATGCAGGATAAACTATTTGTAGTTCAGCTTTATGTCAGTAGATGATCTCGCCTGTGTTCAGCTGGATGATTTTAGTGAGGAGGGAGTTACTAGGAATGCGCTGGTGCTAAATTTAATCCTCAGTATTGGAGCTTTCACACAGGAACGCGCCTTGTTTTGTTTTGCACAGTTTCGCTTTCTTCATAATGTACCTTCAATCCTAAATTTCTCCTGATATCTTCACTGTTACTGTGATTATTACTGGCCTGCGGGTAAAAAAGGGAGCTGCTTTTTCTCCCTACCTGGAAAACACTGAAAAACAGACATGATTTGAGCAGGCTGCTCGTGTTAAGTAACTGAAAGGTAAAATTGATGGCAATTACACAGACAATGCTGTTGTGAACTCAGTGCACTTTCCCAGAAGGGCAGATTGAAATAAGACACTTGGCAACGTCACCTTTACAAGGTGCGTTTCCAAAAAGTCTCAGGTCTCTGTGGAGTTTCCCGTCCTTCTTTCCCACACATATACGAAAGTTAATGAACGTGTGATGAAGTTACCCGTATAAGAATATGTAATTTATCCATCATAACTATTTACTGCAAATCAGTATAAATATATACAACATTTATATATGCAACACTTCACTTATTGTCACAAAACTCAAACATTTACTCGGCTCCTAAGAGGCAGATCCACCTTCCTTTGAGCTGAATCACACTGTTCGTTGATCATTTAACGTGAAATCAAAACAAATTATGATATGTGGGTGCATGTTGACAGAGGGAGGTGAAATGTTTATGACTCAGAGCTAATGGGTTTGTTTGCAACTTGAAGCTGTTCCAACAAAACTGTGCTGGAAGTTACGTAGACGCCCTTTGTGCAGTGACATTACAAAAAGCTGTACTAACAACAAGCGTTAGGGAGCATCACCCAGGAAGTCCCTGTTGGGATTAGAAACATTGCAGCTTGTTATTTCACTGGCTGTTTGTGTTTCTTCCAAACCTCCAGGAAAGCGTTTTCACTTCCATAATAAGAACAGTGCAAAATTCCGCACATTGATTTCTATTCCATTTGTGAAAGTTCAGTGTGTTTTGCTTGAAGGGTGGACGTGGATGGATGGGTAATCACACGCACTGAAAAGTGCAGAGTCATTCTGGGGGTGGGCTCCTGCTTTTTATTGCTGGTGTGCCTTAATTGAGAACATACCCAATCTTGGAATTTTCCACAGAACTTTTGTTTCCGGCTCTGGAAGTGCTTGGATTTGCTTTGCCATGCATCCAGTTACATAAGTCACTCTACAGGGCACTGACCTTCGTTGTGCCTCTCAGTCCAGACTTGATGTGGTGGTATGTGGCCAGCTGTCGGTCTTAGCAGCATCTCACAGGCTTGCAGAAGCAGGGCTCTGCTGGCGTGCAGTGGCGTGCAAAGTGGTTTTTGAAAAATGCAGACAACACACAGCAGAAAAACACACCTACTGAGAGCTGCATGTGACAGAGTAGTGATTATTCTTCATGGCAGAGGGAAAGTGAGTATTTTTAGCCTTTGTAAGATAAGGTAGATGAGGTGATCAGTTAAGAATGAAGATGTTTGTTTGTTTCCCTCTTTAAATGCTGCTCACTCCAGCTGTTTTTTAACATCAATGGTTACAATTGAGTCTCACATATTTGTTCTTTTTCAGAAATAATGCAGCAGTTTCAGTGACGCTTAAGGATGTTGGTACCTTTTAGTCACAACTCATGTCTGGGAAAAAGATCAGTCCTGTGACTTGCATCTTAATTCTAATTGTTGTTATAAACCACAGTGTGTGTGTGGTTTCATGTGCAGCTTTATATTAACATTTAAGACTATATACAGTAGTTGTTGTGTTAAATTGTTACAAAATTATACCATTTGCATCTATGCACCTTAAACATTTACTTAATCTGCTATTTCCTCATTTTGACCAGTTGCATCCATACACCAAAAGCATTTTTACCATGACTACATCAAAAAGGAAGCGTTAAATCCAGCTGTCTTCAGCTGACCTTGTGCTTTGTGACAAACAGGAACATCCTGCAAGCATGTGTTCAGTGTGTAGAGTGTGGCACGGTTGCTGACATGGTTAATGCTCTGACTGACCTGCTAGCACTGAATGCAAAAAACTGATCATGGCAATTTGCAGTTGCAGATTTTGTTTCTAAAAAGAAAAAGGGATTTATAGAACTGCTGATTAATGTTATTCTATACAGCAGACTCAAGCATGGCTCTGTGTGGGTTTTCTTACTTGTGTGACCTTTGTAAATTTCCATTATCTCTGTGGCTGGAAGGTTGGGGGTGGTGTTGCCTTTGTGGTTCATGAAGGTCTTGGCTTGGGGGGTTGTAAACTGCAGGATGTGATTTGACAGCAGGGAGGAGTATAGAAAGTCCAAGTAAACTAATCAGTTCAGAAAGCTTCTGGCTGTGGGAGACCTTAACTTTTATTTTAACAGCGATTGATTAATGCTGTTTATTTCTATTCAGAAAATCTGAAAGAAGATAACAAAGAGTAGCTGATTAGTTTGACCTGCAGGACAAAGTTTGTTCTGTGAAGTAGTGATGCAATAAAGCAGCGCCAAAGCAAAATCCAGTTTGTCCAAGTCCACGTAGGACTGAATGAGTCAATTTCTAGTTGTCATTCAGTCCATTTTGGTTCCTAAATGTTGCATATGTTCACCTACACGGCGATGTTATGCACAGGGCCAAATACAATGATTTTCTGCCAAATAGCTTAGCAGTTAGCTTAGTTAGGCATGAACACTGGAAACAGAATGCAGTCTGCCTCTGGCTATTGTGTAATACATACAAAAAGGGGTATAAATAACAACTGTGGTGTACAACAAGGTATTTTTGCCCCAGTATGTCATCTTCAGACATTCAGGCAAAGGGGGAACAAATACTACCTTTGTCTAAAGGTATCAGCTCTGCCTACCAGAACCTTGTTGACCTCTCTGGAGTTCTTCTCATGCAAGATATTCTAGCTGCCAGGAAGCAGAGCCGTTTTATCTCTTATGACTGGGAGGTTTTCCCCACGTCAATGAACAATGTGACACGAATGCAGCATAATTATCATGTTCCGTCTTGTTTGCTTAATCTTTATAAAAATGAAGTTAAAAAGAAGCTGTCGTTTCAGTATTTGCCCAACTATCTCTCGGCACAGTACACCTCCTGGAGTCCTGTAAAGCTGAGGTTTCCAGGGTTTATACTAAACTAAACCAACTGCTTCCTGGCTGTAGCTTCATGTTTACCATACAGCGCTCATCATCTATTTCTCCAATGACTTCCATGAATTTAGAATATATGCCTGCTGATGCTTATTCATGCCTGTCACTTGTCCTTGTGCTTTCTCATGTTTCTTATCAACGGTCAGCTGTGGTGCACATGCAGCGGGATGGCCAACTTTAATAAGACACGCACACAAGCACACAAAGAAACTCCTTGTCAGAAGAATTACTGAGGGTTTTTTTGTGCTAAATGTGGATGTAACCTAAACTGAACCTGGCTGTGTCCCATTATCCAGCTGGAGAACTGGGTTCTGTTATCGTGCTTGTTAAAGGTCAGGTTTGGTCATAAAAGTCAGGATAGTTCTCATCATTAAACTGTGTGTTGCTATGTGTCTGTTTGACACTGCTGCTGACGTTCGTCCCAGTTCGATGGCGGGCCGATCTCCACGCATGCTCCTCTGTCTGCGGTCCTCTTACCTCTCTGTCAAACTGCGCTGTTCTGCTTTCAGAGCTGCTCGAGTTTCTAACCATCAGGCTGGCTTTTGCCGCATCACGCCACCACTGAGACCAGATCGCGATGAAGCAGATGAGACTAAACTGACCAGATGAGATTAGGCCAAGCGCAGACGAGGGTGGTGCTCAACTTGCTGTTTGAACACAATAGATGGGATTAGGCTTCTGATTGGATTGCTCATCAGATATCGTTTATTCTGAGTGAGTAGGAGAATAGTGATGTTGATGAATTATTAATATTATTTTAAACTGCACAGACAACAATATGTAAACCAGTCTGAGAGAGAACCAGAATCAGCTTTATTCACCAAGTGTGTTGCACATACAAGGAATTTGTCTCTGGCCAGCGAATGAGTAATAAATAAATATGATTACATTTACGACTCAGGACCAACATATTGAGTTCAGTCTCTCAGCCTTCCTTAAACTACAAACATCTCCATCCCCTCTCAGTGAAATGGTAACTGAAGGGGTATTTTCAGTACCTTTGACGCCCCAGGCGTTTAAATCATGGATCTCAGAGAAGTTATGTTTTACACCAGGTTTAATAAAGCAGCGCATTAGTTCTGGGACATGGTGTAATTTTGTACAGATGAACAAGTAAAACATGAAACTAACAGTGTTTTTCCCTAAAGCAGTGCATTCTTGTGGATTTTAGAATTACCTTCCCCAGCCTCTGCTGAGTGCAACTTAGTGACCTCCCCCCTCTCGTTTCTATGTGCTCTACAGATCTGTGTAGATAGAGATACATCTGTTTCTAAAACCACATCAGTTTCTATGTGCAGAAGTTGAACATCTTACTAAAAAAAACACTTAAGACTCAGCTATTGAATGTGAGAGTAACTTTTGCGGCTGGGCGACTCCCGGCCATGCTGGTGTCACCCTGCTGACACTGCTGGTCCCAGTTCACAGGCCTTAGACTAAAATAAACTCCCACACAAAGGGTCATTCATCTGAAGTTTCTAAAATGAAACACATTTCCAGACAACCCTTTCTAAAATGCTCTAAAATTAAGAACATGTGTTTGAACCTAAGTATTTAGTAAATATAGGTAAATGTAGAGTTTGTCATCTTTTCTTTTAATTACACTTTTTAGTCCTTTGGGAACTCGTATTGTTGCAGTTAACCTCCATTTCTCAACAGTTCATAGTCGTCATTGTCTCATTCTCCTCCTCTTCCCAGTCAAACACACTCTCTCTCTACTGAAGGTAGGTAAGGTTGTGGCAGGACGTTGCTCTCTCCAAAACCCCAACTCATACGTCGATGGCACCTTCACGCATACTGTACTGATACGGGGGGCACTGCTGCACCCCCACACCAACACAGGCGCTGGCTTCTGAACCTTTGGCTGATAACGGTGGGGATGAAACATGACGTCTGTTTTTCCCCCCAAAACAACCTGAAACAGACTCCTCTGACCACAGAACGTGTTTCTACTCTCTTTCACTCTGTCTGACATGAGCTTGGGGCCAGAAAACAGAACTGAAGTATGACTTCCACCTTGTTTAGGACTTCTTATGCGTTTGTAAAAATGTTTTTGAAATCTACTCATACTAATTCCAGTTACTTTACATCCAGGGCTGCAGTGAGGGGTCATTAAGGCGAGTAGTAACTATTGTTGTCAGGGACGTTAGTGGAGTAGTTTGCCTTTGCAATGTGCTAAGGTTATACTTACCAAAAAATTGAAAAAAATTGAAATTGAAAAACAAAAGCACATATGAATGTGTTGAATTACAAAATTCAAGCATGTTTTAAATCTCTGCGAACTGACTGGGATGAAACTTTATACAGCAAAACGCGCTGTGGGAATGCGGTAATGTAAGCACGGGGCAGAAGACGAGAAGCCGATGATCCAAAGTACTTGTATGGGGCATTTTACACAATGGAAAGTTGAGCCAAAAAAACACCAGATAATTACCCCACTGCACTTAAATGTCTCAGATTAAATCCTCAGCAAACACAAGTTTAATAAACTTTTGGCAAGAAAACACGTTGAACCTGAATGAGTAACTTCTCTGTTGTGAAAGTCGGTGCAAGTTATTACAACAGTCAACCTGCTTTTAAATCAAACTCTGTTATTCAGAAATGACACGTGTAACACGATACAAAGGAAATTAAAGCAGAGGCAGTCATGGCACTGAATGAGACAACATCCTGAGGAGAACTATTCATGCTTTATGTGTCCATGTGCCTTAAATGGCCTTTTGTGTTAGTAATCAGTCCAAGACCCTCCTTATGTAACTGTGACAGATCTTATATCTTATACACTATTATACAAAAATAAGAGTGGATTAGTTACCTTCACTTGTTTAGGCAACTAATGCTAATACAGGGAGTTCACAACTTCATTGCTCTGTAAGTTCTCAGGTCTTGCAACAGATGGTATGAACTCCTCATCCTCCCTTCACCTTAGTCCTATTTCAAGGACTAGTCCATAGGTTACTCTTGACTTGGACCAAAACAAACCAATCAGAAAGACAGATACGCATTTTTACCTCTGTGAAAGAACAGCAAACTCATCGAAGCCTGTTTTCTTACACGCGTGTCGTCACCCCCCCTGCGTCTGACATCATGTGGATTTTCTGGTGACGGCGCGTTGGCAAGTTGAAGGACATGGACGTTCGCTGTCTTGTTTGACCAGTGATAGTTAAAAACAACCGTGCCTCTAAGGTTAGCCACGCTTCAGATGGATTCCATCTGTCAGTTTGAATGTGATTGACTGGTTTCAGTTGCAACACTTTGTAATTCCAGGAAGAAAGTGCACAGAAAGGCATGTTGGACTGAGCAGCAGACAAACATCAGGTGTAAAAATGTTAACTGTTTAATAAAGAGTTGATGCAGGTGACAACTACAAGTGAAAAGACAGACAGACGTGCATTATTAAAAAAAAAGTGGTTTATACAATGATAATATCAATCCACTACTAAAAACATTCAAATGCCTTCAGGATCCTTTGGGTCAGAGCTACAATATCTACAGCAAAACCTGCTGCTGCACTCAGTTTTCATTAGCACGAGTTACACTGAACAACACCAGGCGTCAGTTTCAATGACAACGTGTGATAAAAAAGGCAGTGTGTGTAAAGACTGAATATCTCAATAATCATTACATCTGCCGTATCAAAAAGTTCATCCCTAGGCTAAATACAGTACTGGTAATTAACTGCTTATTTGCTGTGGTCATTTGGCTCCTCCCCCTCCTCTTTGAGTATACATGTGCGCACCAGAGCCTCTGTGACAATGTACGGGTCACAGTTGGCGGACGGACGGCGGTCCTCAAAGTAGCCCTTTTTGTCGTGACCCACCGCGCGAGGGATGCGGATGCTGGCGCCGCGGTTGGCCACGCCAGCCGAGAACTCGTCGATGTTTGAGGTTTCGTGGTGACCGGTGAGGCGCCTGGCGTTGTCCAGCCCACCTTTGGGATCATAAGCCCGGATGTGATAGCTGTGTCTCTTCGCCAGCCTTTCGATCGCCTCTTCGATGACACTGTGAAAAACAGGCGGGTGTTAGCCGCTCACCAACAACCCAGGCTGCAAAAATGTGCAACGATAAGACAAACTCATCCATACGTCAGGCCACCATCTTCTCGCATCTCCCTGGTGCTGAAGTTGGTGTGGCAGCCGGCGCCGTTCCAGTTCCCTGAGATCGGTTTGGGGTCGAAGGACACCACCACACCAAAATCCTCACAGACTCTGTGGAGGATGAAACGAGCTACCCACAGATGGTCCCCCATGTTGATACCTTCACATGGCCCGACCTGGAACTCCCACTGCAACACAAGACACAACATTCCTACTGTTATACCGCATGATGAAATGTACGGCGGCAAGATGTGGCCATGACGGCAACGCGGTACCTGAGCTGGCATGACTTCAGCGTTGGTGCCGCAGACCTGGACCCCAGCATACAGACAGGCTCGGTAGTGAGCCTCCACTATGTCTCGTCCGTAAGCCTTGTCTGCTCCCACGGCACAGTAATACGGACCTGGCCAGGCAGGAGAAAGCAAACATCAGACGAACTCTATTATCGCCGCCGTGTTATATTTCAGTGAATTATGTTGGACGCCTGAGGTTTACCTTGTGGACCTGGGAAGCCGTTGGAGGGCCAGCCGAAGGGATGTCCATCTATGCCTAGGAGAGTGTACTCCTGCTCCATACCGAACCAGGGACGGTGACTCTGCACCATGCTCATGATCTGTCTGCAGGTGTGCCGCAGGTTGGTTTCTGTTGGAACAGCGTCAGAAAGTAGCTGACAGGTAAGACAGCTGTAACGGCTGTGGTACGGCCAAACCACCTTCATTCTTTTCTGCTTACCAGTCGGCTTTCGGTTGTACTTGAGCACTTCACACAGCACCAGCTTGTTGGGGTCTCTCCTGAAAGGGTCCCTGAACATGGCTACGGGGATCAGGAACATGTCGCTGTTGGAGCCCTCAGACTGGTACGTACTCGAGCCGTCAAAGTTCCACTCAGGGAGATCTGGCAGAGGGAAAAAAGGAATTTAACCGTCTACTTCGGGTTTTAAAAATATATAATCTGTGGGTCATTTTAGAGCCACATACCTTCAATCGCCTTTGGTTCTGAATCCAAAGTTCTGCTCTTGCAGCGTAGTCCCTCTCCTGATCCATCTATCCAAATGTACATGGCTTGGGCTTTGTCTCCCTGAGGGAGATCCATGTACTGCTGCTTTACAGCTTTGTTCAGTTTTGAACTTGCTGAGGTGGCCATGTTCTTCCCCCTCAAGACCTACGGAGAGAAGGGAACACATGACACGAGAGCTCCACCTGATCATAAGAACCGCATGATGTCACTGACATATAACTACATTATGATAGGATATGATATACGCAGCGACCCGTGTCGCCTACTGGCTGTTTCACAGCAGCTCGTCAAAGACAACAAAATGGGATCAGCTGGACACACAATAACAAGTTAGAGGAAGTGCCACGCCAGCTGTAAACAAAGGAAAAGTTTTTCCTACCTGATGTTAGGTGCAGAAGAATATCAAAAGACGCGCAGAGAAGACAAAGGAAAGGTTTTTCCTACCTGCTGTTAGGTGTAGAAGAATATCAAAAGACGCGCAGAGTCCCTGGATGCGAGCTCGATGTGGAAAAGTCTATTGTTGCTCATTCCTGCTCCTCTCGCTGCTTCCACGACACATTTATAGCGCTGCAGCATCTCCCCGCCGCCTCTGATTGGCTGACAGGGAACGTGATGAGGAGACGAGGGAGTCGCTCGCGCTCTAACAAAAGGCAGAGAGAACCCCCCACTGAGAGGCTTTTATCGCTTCATCGACGTGTGTGAAGCTCGGAACATCGAGCAGGAGTCGCGAGGTGAGAGAGAAAGAGAGAAACCCAGGTTTACTGGGCCTGGACACTCGGAGCGCGCGTGTTTACAGCACGCAGCTGCGGTCAGGAAGTAAACAAGCGCTGCGCCCCCTAGCGGCGGAAACCCGGTGCAACCAGAACACGGTGTTCTCGCTCACCCGCGGAACAACAGTTCACTAAACGAAACTAGGAAAACGGTGGCAAAGAAGCTGCAAAGTAATGAGCAGGGAGGAAAAAGCACGTTAAAAATAACTTGCATCAAAACACAAACTGAGAGTTTCAGTATGTTGTCGAGAAGTAGTGAACTACATGTAACTTCCTGTTGGTTCAGCTGGATTCTTGTTTGCATAGGGATCAGGTTGTATTTCATTTGCACCTTTGGTATATTAGCATCTGAAACTGCAAACACACAACGTGTTGTTTAGTTTCAGACAGGTTTACATCTCAGGGGTTTTTCCAGGAAGCTGGACCATAAAATATGGAGATATAGAGTCAGTGCTGTGAGTAGAGGAATGAAGACATGTCTGACTTTCAGCTTCAGTGCAGGAGGTATGACAAAAATGTGACATTAGCCATTGACAAATTTAAGCCATTATCATAGACACACACACACATTTTGGGGCTCATAAATAATGGAACAAATGGCAAGAAATTACATGGGCATCAGAGGCCTGTTCCCTCAATACTCCATAACCAATCAAGCTAATAAAAGGCCTGGAGTTGGTTCTGAATGCTTTGCCAATGGCAGCTGTTCACTCTCCAATGAAGGTCAAAAGAGGTGCATATGCAAGTGAAAGAAGCCATCCTAAACTGAATACACCCATCAGAGAGGTAGCAAAAACACTGGGGTTGGTAGGAGAAGAGTTCGGAACATTAACTTACAGGACGTACGACCGCAGAACTCTGTTCACAGTGAACAAGAACGAGAACATTCACAACACGTAGTAGACAGCTTTGTGGACGTGTCCTTCTCATAATCTCATGCTATAAGAGACAGTATACATGTAAATCCAGATATTCTTACAGCAGGAGAATGATCGGGAGAGAAATGTATGGTACGAGCATGTATGGCTGCCAAGTGTCAAGATCAAGTGTTTGGGCTCTATTCTGAAGTCAGTCACTTCATCTGAACCCAACAGAGCAAGCTTTTCACCTACTGAAGGCAGCAGCAGTCCGGGCAGAGAATCTCAAGGAGGGACTCTAGAAGGACTCTAGACATTTCAAGTACTGAATACAGTCCTTAGTTTGTTGTATTATTTATGAGCCCCTGAACTGTGTGTGAATGGAAAGGTCAGAATAGGTAATGTCACACAGTAGTATACATTTTAGACGTTGCTAAAATCTAGTTTAGAAACGACATGGGCGACTGCGACTGAGCAAACCTGCTTGGCCCAGGATCAACCTGACCTGGACTCTGGCCTCTGGAAGGCAGCTGACTCAACTTCCTGCATTTTCATGAAGCATCGCAGTAGTTCAGCATTTTCCACTGTTATTGGTAGATTGCAAAGTTGTGTTTTCAAAGCAGCTTCCCCAACACTGAAAATGTCCCCTCTCTCATTTCTTTGGATTCATTAATGCAGAAGAACTTTACTTAACAAAACATCCATAAAACATGAAAACAGCTACTTGAAAACCTGTTTAGTCTGTTTGGACACCACACGCGGATGTTTGACTTTAAGCTAAATGCTCAGCCAAAATGAAAATGAACTATGACCTGACGTGTGCCACTCTGGTTCCTATTTTTTAGAACACGCCTGTGCACAGTTAGTCTAGTATATAGTTTTTTCATGCAGTTTAATGACAGGGTGATGGTTCAGCTTTAGGAGTAATTCTCAGTGAACTCAGTGAACTCCAAATACGCACACAGTTATGTCAGACCATTCACTTTAACGCGGTCTGATCTAGTCTATCACATTTGAGTTACTACTTTGTGCTGATTTCTCATTAACCTCAGTGGTTAAAATGAATTTCGTCTTTTTGTGAAATACAGTGATTTTTCCCTTTGAGAGTATAACCCTTTCATATTCATGCTCATTATCCCAACTGCTCCTTGTAAGGAGTGTTGGAGTCTATCCAAGCTGGGTAAGAGGCAGGGGGCAGTCCTTCACAGACAAACACCCACATTCACACCTATATTGTGTCTGTGAAAAGACTGCAGTGTTTTATTCATGGTGGACGTTTTACTTCAAGTCCAGCTGATGAGATACTAACCCAACGTAATTGTAGTGGATTCTTTTTTAGGCAAGTTCTTTGCTTGAGTCTGTGGACTTCCAAACTCGTTGAGAGTTTTTGTTGTGGTAGTAAGAAAGTGGAAGCAAATGTGCTTAAGAAAATGAACTGTGAATATTTAGCTGTTGCTTTTTTCTTTTGGTTCCTCACAAGCATATTGTCATGCTGTGTTTCTGGCACATTTAACAGACCGACACTTGTACAAAAGCAATGAGAGGTTTAGTGCAGAAAACTTAGCCGACGTGTTTGTGTTCTAGTTCTAGTGTTCAGTCAACTCCTCTAAAACAAGTCCGTCCACTTTGAGCTGGAACAGCAACTATAAACAGAAAGATGCACAAGTCATAAACACATCGTCATACCTGTCTCCCTGCTTGAACTAATTTACTGCTCAGGCGTGAATACCTGAGAGTGCTGAGAGATGAGTGGGGGTTCTCTGTCTGAGGCTGTACTGAGGCTCCGAAGGCGAGAGAGGTCATAATCTTAATTACTCCGTGAAGTAACTGTGAAACATGTTCGTGTTGGATTGTTTTCAGGATTCACATTCACTCAAATCTCATTTGCTGTCAGTCAATGTGAGACTACCTTCAAAAACAATCTAACCAATGCATTTACAGAGTTCTTTACACACACCAACCCAACCACAAATGTGTTTGCAGCTAATAAAATGCAGAGGTACACAAATGTGTGCACCTCTTCTTTTTTATTTTGCTTTGACAGTGTCGATTGTTTTGTTCACGATTCACATTCATTGTGAACACGTTTGCAATTGTCCCATCCTGATTGTTGGAAATCCACATCCGTAAATTTCTAACAAGCTGAGAATGCACCATTACTACAGTTGATTGAGCAGTAGATGATCTTGCAAGGAGTTGCTAGTGTGAAGACGCTAATGAGGGACAGTGTGGAGCAGGAACTGAGAACGGGAGGGACAGAAATTGGGAGTAGGTGATGGGTGGTGGTGGGTGACGTCTATTTGGAGAGTGGGATCAAATCAAATCAAATAAATCTCACAATTATAAAACTGTAAAACGGTTCAATAATTCTCCCAGTTTTCTTTAATCATCAAGTGACAAACGGGATTTGTGGTCGGATTCTGACACCTTGTGGCTAAAAGGAAGAGGAGCACAGCCTCTTCATCCACTGCTTCGTTGTATTGCTCCTCCCAGGCACTGCATATAATCTGAATGTCCCACTGACGAGACAGTTACTCAAATACTTTCTCTTTATTTAGTAATTGAGGCAAAATAAGAGAGTGCAGGACCATGAGTGGGAACTACTGAGTGTGTGTGAGCTTTACATTACCTCACAGCTGCAACAGAACTCCTCAGATACAGCCACGTGGTCCTGGGAATTAAGGAAGGAGGAGATCATGGAAACCCAGATTCTGTGCAGAAACACTGCCAGTGTAGAGGAATAAAGGATTTCTTCTTGGTGTCCTGAAGACTGAATGTTGCCAGAATGGTTTCACAGCCGTGCGGCTCTGAATGACATACAGTTACGCTTATGTTTTTAACAAACAACAATCTGCAGTGGGTTTTATGAATATTCGTGTGTTTACTTTTGCTCTACAGTATTTCACTCTGTTATCCATTGATGATATTTTTTCCTCTGGAAACAAAAATATTTCATCTGTGTGATTAGGAGCTTGGGGGTCCCTGGGACTATAATAAAATAACCATCACAAAATGTGTCACAAGCCACTTACTCACTAACATTCTGCTTTGTTGCCTCAGGGCAGAAATGTGCTACAAGTCATAAACCACCAAGGTTTTCTGCAGTACATGATGAGTAGCATACAAAGGAAACAAGCAACATTTGTGTCCATTCATTAGCTGCTCTCACTTTTCCGTTTAGGGGTCTGATGGGACTGAGCACAAGGCAGGGACTGATCAACATAACCTGCATATCGACCACAAACGTCTTCAGTCCATCTCAATATGATGTTTTAATGTCAATACACATGACAACAAATGAGCAGACTGCTTGTGATGACAGCTAACGACAGCTTGCAAACACAGGATAATGTACTGACCCCTGTGGTCCTAACTGCCCTCCACTCTCTGAGAGTCCTTATTATGAGGAGAAAGCTTCCTTTGTCTTATTAAACGTTTCTGAGCCTATTTACTAGTAGTAATTGTAATATAATTAATTGTTAAATTGCCTTTTTTCCATGTAATATTTACTTAAACCACAGGGTGGCAGAACCGCGCCACCTAACGTAAACCGTACCTTAGCTGTTAGGAAATAAAGAGTAATAATCTAATGCAAAATAACTGACATCAGATACATTTTTATTTTAGATTGTAAATTATATAGATTTTTTTAAGATGTTCAGAGTTTTTGCTTTTTTGTTTTTGGCACTGGCTGAAAATGTAAAAAATGTAAAAAATCGAATGGAATTTCCTTTAATACGACCCAAAAGATACAGAGAAACTAATGTTGCCCGTGCATCATGCAGCCCCTGCACACTTCTGACACGAGAGAACATTCACTGTGTTTGTTGTATTTTCAGGAATCAATGTTTGAAGACAGACTCACTGGACTAGTAATTTTCTCTCAGTTTCTCTCTTTTAGCTTTGAATGCTAAATATTTAAGGGGGCGGCAGAGTGAAGGGTGTTTAAAAACCATTAAGTGGGACACATAAAAGTGAGGCAGGCACAGTGATGGTCATTTCACCCCTCAGACAGAAATGGTAATTGGCTAATTTCTGCTCTAACATGTGCCATAAAAGCTTCACCAACCCTTTTAATTACGCCTCCATGAAAAGACTTGCTTCGCACAATAAAAAACGGTGTCAATTAGTATGCAGAACAATGTTTAACATATCAGAAAATTAATCTACACAGCACTTTGAATTAAAAGTTTCTTTCTGGAATAACTAGGGCAGGCCAGCTGAGAATGCTATTGTATGTGGTCTAAATTACTCCTTTGTTACCGTTGTTGAAAAGCAATTAAAACAGGGATTCGAGTGTGGTCGTATTCTCCACAAACCTGTCACTGTTACATTCTGGAAATGAAAAAGCTGTGTGTCTGCTATCTGTTCAAGCTGACGCTCAGACTCATTTCTGTTGTGCCTTGAACTGAATTGGACTTTAAAAGGATAGAAAATTGGAAGCTATAACAGAGAAGCAGGATCGGTTCCAACGAATGTCCTGTTTGCTGTTATTGTTAAGGCAGAGATTAGCTTATCTGATACCACACTTTTATTAATGATGGACTGTGCAGCTTGAATTTACAAGCTGCCTCGGGCCATGTTTTTATGCACCTGGACCGCATTTTGTATCCTTTACTCTTCACTGCTTTAACTCATCATTTTGTCAATGTTTATTCCCACCTATACATCTAAATCGTCACATTACCAATTTATGACCCAATTAATAAGGTGCACACGACTAAAAGCTACACAATTTTCCACGTTTCAGGTCTGAACCCCATCACCCAGCTTCTCCATCTAAATGCCAGCAGCTCACATCCTTGGTGAGAACCACCCCAGGGGCATCCGACAGCGGCTCATTTCCCTAAAACACACTCTTTTAATTAAACAAACCAGCATAATAAAGGAGAGAAAAGGAGAAGGCGATACTCTCTCTATTCCCATGTGAGGGAGAAGTTCATTAATATTTAGAGACCCTGTGGGCTTCCAGACATTTTCTGCTGCTCTGCTTGGCCTTTGCCAGTAATAAAGCAGACTGGCACTGGCAGCATGCTGGCCCTGTAGTATTTAAATGTCTGCAGGAGCTCTGGTTAGAGGTAGAATTACAGTGCATTTAAGACACTCTGGATCCTCCTGACGGTGTACAACATACAGCCAGAATGTTTTCTATGGTGGCCCCAAACTAGCACCTGAACAAATGAACAAAAACAAATGCAAATAAAAAAATAATAAAGAACAAAAAAGGGTACCATAATCAAAAATAACTCAAATAAAAAATGGTCATGCTAAATCCTTTAGAATAGTGTAGGCTAAAAAATGAAAAAGCTTGTAAGCTAACGTGTAAGCTAACAACTAGCATCATCACTAAAGGACAGTAGCCGTGGGAGCAGTTGATCTCTTATAGCAGGGCAGTCACAACAGGAAAAATGTTTGTTGAAAAGAAAATGTTAACGTAACAATATTTAATGGGAACATATGAGAGTGGTATTGATCTTTCTAAATGATGGTCACGTTCAATCAGCCTTGTACAGGCGTGTCATTCTGATGCTAAAGATAGCCTACCCTTTTGATTTCCAACCCTAACCCAGTTGTCTTTGTACCTAAACTTAACAGAATAGGAATGTCTCAGAAACTGTAACTGAGCGTTTATGACATGCAGACGTCTACATTCCCATGGCGTCTAACAGTCCCCCTCCCCGGGCACTGAACAGCTATATAACACCAGCTATTTCTGGAAGTTCAGTTTAGAAACAAAGTTGAACAATATAAAACAATTTTTTTTTGTGTTCACCTGGAGTATCGTAAGCATCTAATAGTGCAAGATTCAGGGGAAGGCTTCTCAAAATAACACTGCCATTTCAGTTTCTGGAGAATAAATATGATACCCATTTTATTCCTCCTTTGGGGCTAGATGCAACTTTTGAAAAGCTCTGCAGTAAACCTGACTTTGATATCAAAGGAAAGTGCTGGGTGTATTGGGCCAGCGTTCCATACCGTAGGCTTGTTGTTGCCTTTGTAGTCATCTTGTTGCTTGTCTCTTAATTGACAGAGAAAGTAGACCAGAATGTTATGGATTGTGGGTGTTATCACCAGTCTAGCATCCCCTCAGTGCTCCGCACAACTCATTTCTCACTTTGGTTGCAGGGCCTTGGAGCATGTCTCTTTCTTACAGCCCTCAGAAGTCAGGTGGCCCACAGCCATTCCAGCTGTCTGTCGGGTGTCACTGTGAATCAGCATCATGCAGGAGTGTAAAAGACAATCACACAGTTTTACATGCTACATTTGCCTTTAATCGAGGGGAAATTGTGAGCAGAGCCCAGCCCAGCCCTAAATAGAAATCTCCAGCAACACTTCCATGCATGCGTAATTAGCACAGTAAATCTCCTAATTAGCTTGTTGCATTGTCAGTGGTTATGGCAACATCCAGATAGAGGGGTAGGGAGGGGATCTGTGGTGTGGTGGTGGGTGTGGGGGGAATCCAGCAGATGGCTGCGTGCTGTCTCGCAGGCACACATTCGTGGAGTGGAGAGGCAGAGGCTGTGTCAGACATTCCTGTGTCAGGCCACTGCCGGGAGCCTGCCATCGTGCTCTTCCAAACCCCCACCCCTCAACCCCGTTCTCCTCCACCCCAGTAGCCACAGAAGTTAGGAATACAGGAAGTCTTGTCACTTCGCATGTAAAGGCATCCTGTGTTCCGAGGGGGTGATACACACTGGAAACAAACATCACCGAACGACTGTGCAGCCCTGATGTTTGTTTTTCCCCTAGTTATTAGTCCCTTTTGAGCAGATACTGTCACAGATCTGCACAGTGACATTTGAGTTTAGGTCTCAACTTGACATAATCCAATGTAGGCCCTACAGTTGGGTCCCTTTATTGAATCGAGTCTGAATATGCCACTGGATTACACTACCTAAGTTGACATCATTAAAAATTTCATGCTGTCAAATCTTCTCTTTGCATTATCTCTTTTCAGGGGAGTGTGGACAAAAATGGTTTAATGAGATGACAAAGATGCTTTGTGTAAGATGAGTGTGACTTATTCCAAAACTCGATACGTCAAAGGTTTGGAATGAGATTTGCTTTGGTTTAGGATGCACACATGTAAAAATGATAATTCTCCTAACAGAGACAGAAGCTGTAAAGGTGTTAAGATGCACTCTATTTAGGACAAATCATTGCAACTTGCTCTTGGTTGTACCTCAGCTCGTCTGGAATCTGTTCTGACATAGAGAACAAAGGCAGTTTTAGGCACTTCTTCCTCCAGATGTTGAACTTGATTCGAAAAGAAAAGGTGATTTTCAGGGGGGTGGGAAGGAAGGAGGAGGGGAGGGGATGTGTGTGTTGGGGGAAGAACAACGGCAGCTGCTGAAAGAGAGAGAGAGACCAATGCTAAAGGTGAGACAAAAACACAAAAGCATTTCAGGGCAACAGCAGTACCCTGCAAAATGTACACTTTGTTTGTCAGATGTTGTTGAGGTTGATGGATTTCTCACCACACGTTCCTTTTTTTCTCTTTGGGTCACATGACATCCTTACAAGTGGGGCACAGATACAGTATAACAATCACTGCTTATTGTGTCATATAACAGCCTGTAAACATATCAACACCTCAAACTGTTTAACTAAGCTCATAACCTTTTTCATACATGCTCCTGCACCTGTGGTGTCCCTCAGGGATCAGTTTTAGGTCCCTTTAGGTTTTTCATTTACTTATATACTATATAAAGGTATATTTACATTCAAGAAATTACAATTTGAAATTCATAATTACATTATAGTTGCTAATTTCATGATGTTGCATTGCTTGTCTTACTTGCTGTCTTTGCAGCTATTTTGATCTGTTTGGTTCTTAGAAAAGTCAAATTATAGCTATGTTGAAAACCTTTTCCTTTTTTCACTTTTCTCATAGTTTAACTGCTATTTGTACTTTGAAACCTTTTCAAGTTAATTTTAATTTCTTCTACTTCTTGTTTATTTCATGTCCCTGTATTTCCTTTATTGTTGTATTTTGTAAGTTCAGATTTTTGTGTCAAATGTCAGAACTGTGATTGATGCATTAAGGCTTTAATCTTTTTATAAAGCCTAAAGACAACAATATTAATAGTGAATAAATATATTGTAATGGGAGATTCAGTCCATAGCCCTACCTAATTAAATAATTTAATGATATGTTTGATGTGAATATTACTTTGTCAGATGTCAGTTTGCCAAAGGCACAAATATTCCAAGTGTTAAATGTCAAAGAATTTACATTTCCAGGACCAGCGTGTCCTATATATCTCTGATACAGTTTAATTAAATGACATGCATTGATTGAAAAAGATATAGTTTCAATTAAAAGGCTTTAATTGAAAAAGGTCATTTCAAAAACTAAATGTTCTATTAGAAATTCAATTACCTCGCAGAGAAAAGGAATATAATATAATTCTTCATAATGGACTGTGGAATGTAATAAGTTGGCCAATTAACTATTTTTTATTTGATTTAGGTGGATTTTATGATCTTTGTTCACAATATCAATTACATAGAGAGCTTTGTGTAGGCAATGTTCATAATGGCTGTAAATGGCAGAGGAGGAAAGAACCCTTGACTAATTAATGCATCCCTAACCAGCTTTCAATTATAACACAAATCATGCACTAACACACATCTAGGTCAGGATTCTCAGCCTTTGTTCAACAGACTTTCATTACTGCAAATGTGTCTTTTTTAACTATAACTGACATATATGTACAAAAAGCAACAAATGATTAAATATATCAAAATGTAAACGACCTGAAGGATTCTACACACGTGTTTGCGTTACATCAGGTGGGTTTCAGATTGTTGAGGCTGCAGTGCTGTTTTAAACATGGTCAGGTTTGTTTCGTCTGGCTGCTTTTTCAATTCTGACAGATATCAGTCAATCCAACAGATGAGGTCAGCTGTTTTAATTCGCTCACGCTGCGTCCTGGGAAATGAATATTCAGCACATTGATGATAGACCTTTGCTATTTATGCACACTGAAGACATTAAATTGCTGGCACCATTACTTTTTCCTCAGTGCCTTTACTTCAACACGCCGGCTCTAACAGGCAATTATAGAGTTTCTACTCAGAGTTTCTTTAAAAACTGTGCCTTATTTTCATTATTTAAATGGGCTGAGTTTATAGCAATGATCTGCTGTGAAAAAGAAGTTCTAGACCACTAGACAATAAATAAAAATAAAATCTATCTGCTCAATTGGACTTTGAGAGACCTTAAATAACAGGGAACCTTGCCAGATGTGCCCAAACATCCAAAATTAGGTGATCAACTAAACAATCACTCATCCAGGAAAATAGCCTTAACCTCGCTAGAATGAATACCTCAATAAAGGCCAGTTAACACGATCCACTGGTTGTCACACTGGTTGGAAATGGCATCTATAGGAGAATTCTGTCACTATTCTCCCATGGACACCATTTCTAAGCAGCTAACCACAGCTAAGGCTTGTCTAAAGTCTTTTGCAACACAACAAGGACCCACAAATCTTTTAGCAGAATGTTTTTTTACTTTGAAGGTTAAAGTGAATTTTTAATCCTACTCAACACTTTTACTTTACATACATATTAAATTTGGACATTTTAAGTAAAATTAAATAAAATAAAAAACTTTAAGGCTAAATAAAGCTTGAATAAACCGACAGTTAGCAGGTTAATTGATAATGAGAGTAATCATTTGTTGTAGTCTCTAAAAGCAGTGTATGACCAAAACATGGCAATAAACGTTGTTTTCCTGTAGGGGGCAGTATTAACCAGGAGGGAACGAGACATGCTTAGCAGAGGGGTTAACTGTAAATTAAAAGAATTTTCACTACAAACCAAAACAGCTGAATTAAATTATACGGTGCATGATATCAATTCACCTCTGCTCTGCAAGCAGTCGTCAAACAGTCTCCCCTGCCATCATGCACCGATAATATACTGAACAATATGCAAAAAAATGCCCCTTAATGTTGAGGATCCACCTTAAACTAGTGCTGCTGTGAAGAGTGATTTAAATGATTAGATCCTCTGTGTGAAACGCACAGAATAAATAAACACCTGCTTCACAGACACTCTGATACCAGACCAGCTGATTGATGCTGCACACACACACACACACACACACACACACACACACACGGTGTAACACTACAAGCTGCATAATTTCACAACGCTTCCTGAGGCAAAGAGGAACGAGACCACCACAGGAGCAGTGGATTATTATCACTGCATAATGTATTTTCACCTTTGTCTAGTTGAAGTGAACGTGTCACACAATTATTCAGAATTGTTACTAAAACTGAGCTGATGCCGTTGAAGGAGACAGAACAACATGGCCCTTTTTTTCAGCTGAAATATTTATTGTTGTTGTGGGCTTCACTTTTTTGCTGTTAATAGGTTGTAGCCAGCTTCTAGACAAAAGAGCTCACTAATCACATCTACATTTGACATTTTTCTTGTATTGAAGTATTTCTACCCAACATATTTTTATTTCAGTACAACCATATCATCTAAAATATGATGCAGTGCTAGTGCAGTAGTGACCAGTTAAATTAGAATGATCTTAAATGCAGATTCAAAGTGCTTCTTAAGTGTTAATGCATTTATAATAATAATCAATAATTCAAACTTTATGGTAATATTAGGTCTTTATAATAGTTACTAAATGATGCTGACGGTAGGCTGTATGTTTTATATACTGTAAGTTAAAGGGAGGATTTGTATTTATAGAAATCGACTCCCGGTTCCTTCAGGTTCTTGGCCATATGTGAAGTCTCTCTGGACAAGACACTGAACCATGAACCCATGGCCCCTTGAGGGGGCTGCCTGTCCACAAGAATTTCCCCAGAGAGATTAATAAAGTATCAAATACTGTTATTATTTTTGAGGTGTTGCTATTGCACCTGGAGGTCTGGCCCCTTCCAGGAAATGTTTCAAGATTTAAATATAACAAATCAGAATTAACATTATAATACAATATCATAATAATAATAATAATAATAATAATAATACCTATATTTAAAATAAATTGGATAATATGTTTAATGTTCATAAAGGAAATTCAATGCTTTCATTGTTTTTTCTTGGTCTTTGTTCTTCGCCTCTGATGCACCTGTGTCTCAGCCAGGCCACGGCGTGTCTATCAGAGTCAAGCTGTGGAGGGAGATTAAGCGTCTATGTGTTTGTGGTACCTTGTGTGTGTGTGTGGGTGTGTGAGTGAAGGGTTGGGTCGGCAGCTGGCTGCTTTTTTTTTTCTTCAGTGCACCCGCCTTGGGGAGCCCCCACTCCAGCTGTGATTGATGCGCTCCTGTTGCTGACCGTGCAGAGGCCAGAGCACAGGGACCCGCTGAGGCTTATGTTTATTTGTGGTCAGAAACCGCCTCGGTCAGGGGGCCCTGGTCGTCAAACATCTTAATCCTCACAAACACAGCTCTGGGTCTGCTTTTCTCCTCGGGAAGGACACATCAAGTGCTCTTTCTGCTTTTGACTGTACTGTGGTACGCTGAGATAAATCTCTGTTCATTCCAGTGTTAGCTGGTTTTTATTATTTAAAATATAAAACATATTCATTTTAAAAAGTTTTAAACATCATCATTATATTCACAAGTTTTACACTTTCCAAAAAGCCCTTTTCTGTGTCTCATTTTCTGTTCTCCAGGAAAAACATTCTGTTTTACTCTGACGCAGCCAAATATAGTAGTTGACAGTGGAGTCTAAACACTCAGGACTTATGTTTCTGTGTGAGAGTGGGAGAGTGCCAAATACACTCATGTCTCTTTGATCACAGCAGACGATGGGATCTGGGCTCTGAATGAAGAATGCTTTTTGTATGTGACATTCTGGAGCACTTCAAGGAAATGATCGGTCAAAGTGCAATCAGCAGAGCTTCATACCTAACTCCCTGCGGGGCTATGAAGGTAAAACCACAGAGGTCTGGAGTCACACGGGGGGCGGGCGGGAGAGGGCAAGTGTTTTAGTTTGAGTACTGAGATTCCAATTATTACTGTGTTTGTTTAAAGCTAGGACTTCAAATGTTGAGTTATTCAGTTGATTACGTGTGCCTCCTAATGCTAACTTATTTAGCTGATAATGAGTCAGATAGTGGGTCAGATAATGAGAACCCTCATGGTGAAAAACACAGCAGCTTGTTGGTGTTTATGTCTGTTATTGAATAACGTGTACGATTTTTAATAGGTATTATAAACATATATTAGATAACCACTGAAAATCTTACACATTAAACGTGACTTGATCAGCTGTAAATCTACCAATCAGACGCAGCCTGAGGATAGTGCGTGAGGGGCTGCTTTGTCCCTGTTATTCACTGATTGTAACTGACTAAATCAAGGTGGAGGTGGAGCACAGTTAAATAAATATTATCTTGAAAATGCATCGTAAGACAAGCTTGTGTTTTGTAACTACAGTAGTAACTATCAAGATGTGTTAAGAACATTTATGCAGTAACTCTGCTAAGTGCAGCTAGTAATATTATACCACTATGTAAAGCCATTACTTATTATTAATCATTCAACTTCATTGAATTTCAGTTATATCATTTTCCAAAAATCATCTGCTGTTGTTGTGGCATTGCAAAGTCCGGCACTGCTGTCCAGCATGCAAAGCAGATGTGTGTCCTGACAGCACATCTGCATGGACGTTGGCTTTTATAGAGCCTGCCTTACCTCTCTCACTCCGCATTACAACGCAGGTTAACGGTTGACTTTTAAAATTAACAACCTCTGAAGACATACTGTACGGGTTGGCGAGGTTAAAGGCACGGTGTACAATTTCATGTCACTGTTAGCGTCGGCCACAATTTAAATCCAAAGAGAGAGGGGTGTTATTGATTTTTCTTCTTTGTGTTACTGCAGTACAACGCAGATCTAAAACCTGTAGCTGAAGACAAAAGGGGTTTAAATTTTGCCCTGATTGCTGTGATTGTTATCTATACTGACTAAGTTGTTAAGAAATAAGAGGTCAGTGTGATGACTGAATAAATGCAAAGTGACTGCGGCAGTGTTTTATTGATTAGGATCACAGCGGGGTGGGCGACGCTGTGCGCTGACAACAGATGCTAGACATCCTTCCAGGGTAAAATGAAAGTTTCCTCCATTTGGCATGCCAGCGTGTGACAGGGATGCTCCCACTACACTGTCCAAAACATTCAATGAATTACCAGGAATAATAAAACCAAGACCCAGCACTTTAAGCTAGATGTGCCTATGTGATGCAGGGGGGGGATTGATCTCCCATAATGCTTTGTCTTGATGAGACAATGAAAAATGGCCCCAGCCAGCGACATGTCAATATCAGGGCTGGAGATGCACCGACGGTCCTAGGTTCTTATTTAATCCGGTTTTCTTTAAGATGATAGCTCTTGTTACATTTTCACTGCCTGTCTGTCAGCTTGACATGGCAATATTCCCCCTCTCCTCACTTTCCTGCTTGGTTTCATTTATTTTGAAACGCCATTTCACACACGGCTGACTTTAACAAGGCATTATACAGCACTGAGGGAAGGTCTGGGAGATAGAATTGTGACAGATACAACATTTTTTATGCTGCAAAATACACAATATTGTGAACAACAGAGTGTGTAAACGTGGCAGATTTAAAAGAGGAAAGCCGCTCATGTATGTATAGACGCCATTCACTCTCCTGTTCCCTGTCCGCTGTCAGGACTCCATTCATTTAAGGTTTATGAGCAGCAGCAGCGGCAGCATCTTCATTTATTAAAAAGCAAACACACAAACTGCACATGTTATAGTATTGATTATGTTTCATTTGGTAACAAAATCTTATTGGAAATACATTAATGATGTCACAGTCAAATATATTTAGTATAGGCATGCTGACATGCAGACATGCTGGGCTTTCTCCTGCCACTCTCACCTAGTCTGACCACAAATAAACTGAGAACGTGAATGTATTATAACCAACATATGTGTTAGGCGTGTACATGTGTACAATATACAACATTTACTTTGTGAGTTTAAAACAGCTAAGCCTGCTTTTATTTTTTCAGTGCAAAAAATAAATGTATAATTTCGTAGCAGGTCCTGACAGTATCTCCAGAAATTCCCAGGAAAAGACTCCCTGTGTCCTCGTAACAGTTTAGCAGCCTATTTTTCCTGTGTGGTCTTTGTGCAGCCACTATGGCATTTTCCTGTGCGAGTGCAGTGACAGTAGAGGTGCACTTACTCGCTGCACCCTCCATGATGCAGTTGTGGGTGAAACACGCCGCGGCTGACATATCAGTGATGTTTATTAAGAGACGAGTCTATCAGGTCTCATAAGCCAGTTCTCGCAGGCGGCAGATCTTTTGTTTCTTCCGGAGGGTGTCATCAATCTTGCGTGGCTGCGCTCTCCTGAGCGCTTGATGGGAGATCACGGATTCCTCCCTCCCATTGCAATGGGTTCAGTGGTGGAGGCAGGTAGACGGCACGCACACACACACACACACACACACACACACACACACACACACACACACACACACACACTGAAGCCTACATGCTCTGCAGAGCAACTCCATTGTGGGTTTGAAAACACAGAGGGAGGCTCCACTGTAGACATGACACTGTAATTCTCTCTGTGTTACTAAGAGATGTGCTTGTCAATAAAAATGTTTTAGTTTTGATACACCAGGAGGAGTTTAGTTAAAGCAGTCCCTTTTTATTCTTTTATTGTTTTTCATTTCAGTGCTGTAACCTGATAAACAATACTGAAAGACAAACACTAAATATCTCATTCCAAACACTACATTTGCTATATTCCTTATAGCTACCCTACGACGTAACCATCCAGTGGTTACTTCAAGCCTGTGACACAAACCTTTGCAATTCACACAGTCTTTACGATCTCATTATTATTATGTAATAATTATTATTATTATTCCAAGATGAGCCTTGACCTCTGAAACAGTCTGTTTACATAGACTTTCAAGTCAAGTTATTTCAGTAGATTTGTGTATAGCATCACATCGTTATATTTGAGTCATCTCAAGGCTTCTTAGAGAGGACGGTTTAAGACCTTACAGACTGTTGACATATATATTTTGTGTAAAACAGGGAAACTATGAAGTAATGTACAACATCCATTGTGCAACTGGCTCAAAGATCAGAAAATACAACAGATGCCATCAACAAGCTGCTAATTTAAAATATAAAAAGGATTTTGCTGTCTTCAAAGGTTGCATTTCTTTCCCAGTCACTAGCACAACAAGTGGTTTTAAACTTTCTAATGAGATGTTTTAGGAGATAGTATATAGACATGTGCAGAATAAGCAGTGTTTTTCCCTGACTAAGATTTTGATGCATATTTATACTCCTCGGCCCTTCTGGTCAGATATTGTGTTGGCCGTGCTGCCTGGAGGAGGGCGTCAGAGCTAGCCCAGACCACCACACCTTAATCATAAACGACAGCTCTCAGACAAAGTGGAACAGGTTAAAACTGAAAGCAGGGGACTCTAATAACTGTCACATATTACTAAGTGAACGCTGCAACGACAAATGAACCTACAGTGCATAAACACAAAATATGTTAATCTGGAAAGTAAAGACTCCAGCTGCACCAGCTAGAACCAAATGAGAGTGGATGGCAGCGGCATCGACTTGGAGCCTTCCGCGCTGTCATAACTTGCATGTAAATCTCCGCGGCTGGGACGGTAGACCTTCATTAAGTGTGCTTTAGTAGATTTATGAACTGATCTGCGCAGAAGTCGTTTGTAGATGCTGTTCGTTTTAGACCTGGACATGATGAATATACTCCACTTGGCTCCGGCTGGACTGCTGAATCTGAAATTGGTGCTGTCCTGAGAACGCTCCTGTTTATTCCCTGACTCCACTCTAGTGCGTTGACCTTTAACAAAATATGTCACCACTTTTGTAAAGGCCATTCATTGCTTTAAGTTTTTTTTATGCCATTGTGATTCCTTCGCCGTATCTGCTGCTACAACGTGCAGGTTAACTTACACTACACTGCTCTCAGTGCTTTGATTCTCATCACAAACCGTCTTCAGACCACAGAGAAGGGTTAACATGTTCAGCCCTGATTCATTAGTACTCCCCCAGTCGTGATGAATTGAAGGGATCATTTCATACTAATTGCTTTTTTTCAGGATAATAATCCGAGCAATAAACTGCAAAGAGGCTTCGGTTGTCTACAGGGAAATACGCCCAAATGAAATAAACACCCGTTCACTTTTGATTCAAATCTGTTCAGCCTCACAGCAGAAAACATGGCGGCGCCTGGACACGGAGAAGGTGAGAAAGTTTGAATCAATATTTCCTATAAGAGACGCTGATGCTTAAACCAACAATGACCAGCGCCGAACGAGGTCCGAAGCATTGTGTGTTTAGGTGTGCGGAGTAATTGAATTCTCTATTGAAAAGGCTGCTTTGATTAAACTGAGGAGAATAAAAGGGAAACACAATCAAAGAGACGGTTACTTTGGGACAAAGAGTTACTTTCAAAGTTTGTCATGAAAGTTATGTTGATTAATGTGGAGCTCAGCTGCTGGAATGAGCTACGAGGGAAACACACTGGTGAGAGAGTTCGCGAGCGTGGCTGCTTTTGACTTTTCCTAAATGACGTAGGTTCAGCTATTCTACTTTTTTTTTCTTCTCTGAAAGTTTGTTCTAAAGTACACTTACCACAACATGCCTTCTCAGTCATGTGTTTATAGCTGCCAGGTGGTGTATTGTGTCAATAGACTGATAAAAATCAGCGCGGAAATGACTCTCCCAGTGCTGACCCTTCCACCACCCCGGCTCTATCTGTCAAGCTGTCCTCCCTCTGACTTTTCACCCTCTGATCCCCATCTCCTGCTTTGGAGTAAGAGAAAACAGACCAGCACTCTCAGTGTAAGAATGCAGCAGAAACCCTTTGAAACACATAATAAACGCAGACTTAATAGAAAGTATGAAAAGACTTTTGCATTTGTTCTCCTTTTGAAGTAGTAATATAAATTTGGAAGTGACATATCTAAATTATACAAAAGAGGATAATTTCTTTTTTGTGCACGTCTGTCTCCAGCACAGAAAGCTTCCCACAGCAGCAACATCATGCTAAGTTAGATTCAGCTCCTTGCTTCTCTAGGAAACTCTCAGCACTTCAGGTATTTTATCCGTTGTTGTGAAATACCATTACAATAAATATGTGACGAACATAAATAAAGTATGAATTCCTCATCTCACCCTTTCCTTTTTGGGTGCTATACTTTTGCAGCAGCTAATATTAGAATTTAGGCCTTAGCTAGAACTCCACACGGGACTGCACCTGCACCTGATTCATCTATCCATTATCCTAACCATTTTTCTTTTGCAAGGTAATTTAGACGAAAGGCAGCCAGCCAACCAAGCGGGGAGGCAACAGTGCTCACCACTACACCTCTGATTCACTCCCATGAAAGTTGCTTTGTGGAGCATATTCTTAAAAGGATTAGAGCCAGAAAAACCCAGATCCTGATTCCTGGTCAGAAAGCTGTGTCCATGTTGACAGAGCCACTCCTGACTCTTCTACCTGACCCAGTCACCAACACACACATGCAGAGGATCTTTTCACATTAAAACATGTTTCAATTTCAGATTGATTTTGAATTAGTTGCTGTGAGGAACAGACAGCGCACCCAAGGTTGGTACAGGGGACATAAAGTGTGGGTAGGCTCTGATTTGATCTCTGTGGTATATTTTTGTCCTCAGTTACTCGGGTATCTCTGTATCACTTGCAGATAAAATTTGCTGTGATAAAATGCTGGTGCGGGAGAAAAGGAAGAATTGGATGCTGTGCTGATTGCTTTCCCCTGCCTGTGTGTCAGATAGTGATCAGTAAGAAACTCCGGAATGTGCTTCATCCCGTCTTCACCTGCCCGCTGCTGCCCGTCCATCTGTCCGTCTGCAGCTTCTCATTCTGTTGACCTGGCAGACGGGAGAGCAGAGGAGCACGACTGAATGGATGTCTTGAAGGCTGAGGGAGACTTCTCTTTCTAAACTCCCCATCTGATAGGACAGGCACAAAGGAACCAATCACGGTTGTGCTGAAGTCGGTATATTGGAAGCACATACATTACGGGGTTACCAGGTGAAAGAAAGTGAAGGTGAGAAACAGAGAAATTAGACAGATTGCTTTGTAACCTCTTCTGGTGATTTCACTGCAGTCCTAGTAAACCCAGCTGCTGCGCCTGATGAGGTGATGACACCTCGAAACTATCTGGAGTTTCCCTACCTAAATGAAAAAGTGGTGACATCTTATAATATGTGATAGTGTTGCGCAGAAACACACAAACTCCAGACAGAAGTAAAAACGTAAGTTCTTGGTTATGAAAACATCTGCTACAATTAGAAACATCATCATCATTTGCTACGATTTACAAAGACAATACGGTATTTAAGGTATTTTTATTTATGTTGTACTGTACTTTAGTACAGTCTCTCACTCTCCACCACCACTCACCCTGTTGGTTAGTTTTCTTTTTTTCTTTTCACACCATATATATATATATCACTGCATGCACTGCTGATTTCAGTATATGTTCATTTTGTCCTGATTTAAAATAAAACTTCCCTACACCGAGAGCTCATTTACTTTAAGCCTCGTGTGCTCCCTTTCTGCTGCTCCTTGTAGCTTCAGCAGATAACTGGGGTAGGATAAATACGGTGTACAGACTCTCCACCCAAATGACACAATCTCTGGTGGTATGCAGATGTTTGTTTGTTTTTTCCTCTTAAGTTTATCTCTAAACTATAAAAGTGAAGCAAATGAATTTAATAGCAGAACTAACATGTATATGCATGTGTACATTGCACTAGTAGTATGTGGAGTATGTGGAGAAACCACATACTATTATTGGGGTGAACTAACCCTTTAATCCTCACAGGTTATTGTTATTTATGTACTTATTATTTGTGCTTACAGTCACAGGAGCACCAGTAGTAGAGATGGTATGAAAAGTAATCTGCACTGTAAAAATTCTTTTTGTTTTGGCTGTAACATTTTCTGCATTACAGTTGAAATATAATAATAAACATGCATCATTTCCCTCTCACTGTCATGACTAAATACAGTCGGCCAACATTAACTCCACGCCTCTGAGGCAATATTAGGCCAAAGCATCTCAGGCGTGATGTGCCTATTAGATTATTCCAGGGACCAAACAACAGAGCTGGGAGAGGAGGCAGCAGAGAGGGTGGCAGACTGGCAGCAAAGCCTCGCTGAGTGCGGGCAATCAGGTGGTATTAAGCTCTACCAGTAAGAAGCATCAGTGTTAGGAGTACATGTGTACACGCTCTCAGCCATCATCCCAGACACAATAATGGAAAACCAGATACCTTATCAAGCCCGACTGTCACGGCGGAGGCCGAGCTGCAGAGATTAAGTGTGGGATGTGTGTGACGGTGCGATGCATGTGGTCGGGAAATGAGTTGGAAGGATGTGTGTGTGTGAATGTAAGTAGGGAATAGAAGGGTTAGTAGCAGCTTCCTGAGGTTTAGTTGCAGAAGAGTCCCAACTGTATTATGTCTGCCTTGTTTCACAGACAGTACAGCACGGTTTTGTATTCTTTATGCGAGCGGAGGATTCTCAGAGTGTTTCTTGATTGACGCTAGAGATCCACCCATTTTGGGTTGCTAATGAGAAAAGCCCAGAGGACACAGAGATTCAGCAGACATTACTCCCTGACCTTTGTGAGGTTTGCTGGGGACGCCACGGCAAGGCATTCATGCAGCCAGAGCGTCCCACACGCGTCAGGTTCCCTGGGGCGCCGCTGGGGGACGGGGAGTAACACTAGAGAGCCTCGTTGTGTGTGCAACATCAAAATGAATCAGGCTCTGACCGCCACCCCACTGCGGGCTGCAGGGTGAGCGTGTGGAGGTAATGAGACCATGGCGCTCCTCCGCCCCCACCGCCACCTCCACGACGAGACGCTAACTACTGGTGCCCCGGGGATGTCCGTGAGACAGGCAGTGAGAAAAAGAAAGGGTGAAATGGGGGGAAATAAAGAGTGTGAGGGAGAAAGAGACCAGGCAGTTCACCTAACCAGTTGAAGTGGAAGTTATCCTCATGAAGTGTGTGTGTGTGCATGTGTGACTCATGCACTGCCAGGGGTTTTCAGAGGTCTGGAAGGAGCTGTGCCAACTTGTGTGGAAGTTTCTCCTGTTGCCAAGAGGCCCTAAGAGTCACCCCCCCCCCCCTCCTCAGACAGACAGACACCCATAAAGCATGTTTGAGTGTATGTTCCTTTATTCATATGCTCAGAATATTCATTGACTTTATTGTATTTCTATTCTGCAAAATACCACGTTGACACTTCTTCTTCTGAGTCACCCGTTTTGTTAAACGAAGCTAAGAGCAATGACAGGTGTCATAAAAAAGGGACAAAGACAAGACTGAGGTTTTATTTATTGTGTCAAAGATGCAGAACAACAATCAGTACACACATCTCTGGCATAAAAAAATCTAGAAAAACCTGCAGATCAGCCAAAGTGCAGGTTGGTTGCCAACCAAAATCAGTAAGGGAACACCGTATTTCCACGTCTGCTGCTTTTAGAATGTGTACAATTGACGTGTTTTTGTTTCAGGGTCTCTTGAATTAATGCCTATATATCCCTGTTCACTGGAGTAAGAAGGACTATGTATTATAAATGCTTCAATATTACCTGATTCGGCTCAGTCACAATTATTTGTTCAAGGCAACCAAATCCTGGTTGACTGCTGTGTAGATCATTCATGCCTTTTTTACAATCCTATCACCGGGCAAGAAAATCAAAATTGAATGATTCCACAGAATCCGGATTATATTCAAGGACGAGGATTATTAGGCTCTGAGCAACATTTTTAAATATCTTGCTGTGTGTGATATTTGCACACAGCCCAATGACTAGTCTGTGCCTGTGGTTGGGTATTTAATACACCCAGCTAATGTTAGCAGAATACTAACTCTGGAAGAACAGCAGTCCCACACCCATCCACCAGCCCAACCACACACACGCTCAGCCGTCAGCCAGCGTGGGGTTATTGGTGAGCATTCGTCAGCCTAGTTTTTATGCTGTTTCCTTCACTGTTGGTGCTGATCGGACCTCCAACCCAGCACAATCAACAACAGAACTGTTGGGGTCTGCACACCCTGTGTGAGGCATCTTCCCCGGTTAGAAGTAGCTCTAAAGCATCTTAGACGAGCGAGGGCGATGTAAGAATAGTGAGCAAATGCTGCTTCTTTACACTTTGCATATCTGCCGTCCAAGGTCTTCTCCTGTTTCCTCTTTCTGAATGACCAATACAGACTAAAGCCACCTGCTGGTATGATTGCTGAATGTCCTACTGCCAGAGGGGGATGAGAGGCAACACAGTAGTTGGTACTAAGTGAACCTCCAGTTCCTTTGGACCAAAGATCCTTGAGATCTTCTGATCTGATCGGTTCTGCCTACCCTACAACTACAGCTCCCCTCCTGGTAATTATACCACCAGTGAGTTTCCCAACAACATGAGTCATAGAAATCTTGAGAATCTTCTTCTCAATCGCTCAGCCCTCCCACATGAAGCGAATGCAGCACTGACATTCACATGATTAAGAGGCAGCTTCAGCCAAAAGAAACAACAGAAAAACATAATTTCTCGCATGTAGTTGGAGATACCATCAGAAATATTTTCTCTATCTCCAACCAAATAAACACGAGGAAAATGTAATTTTGTGTTTAATGCTCAAGGCATTGACCAGTTCGTCCGTAATGGTTCCTCTTCAGTTTCCTTGTCAATATGAAACATTGGTGACTAAGTCTTGGCAGTACAGTACAACTGGTGCTTTTGTTCATGGCATTATTAGTGGGCTAGTGTGTGAGAGGCAGATACAGCCCTGGAAGTCTACCCACACATGTAAGTGGTGATTTTTCTGCTCATCTGACAAACACAGTCTTCTCTGCAGGTTCTATAGCATGTCTTAAAATCTGCATGTTGTTTGATAATGAATTCCGTTTATAGACTTACTCTCAACTAGTAGATACAGATTGTACGTGGAAAGCTTGACCAGCAAATCCATCTATGACTTTTCCAAGGTGCTGTTACAATATAGCAAAAAGCAGAGTGTTCATCTGATGCTTGATATAATTTGGTCTGAAGTACGGTTTAGTGGAGAGACGCACCAGAACTAACTGGACATCTTTACCTGGGCAGAGCTGTATTGCAGCCTCATGCTGACTAGTGTTCAGGCCTGTAACCCACACCCGAAACATGCAGTGATGGGTGTATTAAACGAGGCGGTGCTGGCTGACTGACCTGAACTTGGCTTCTGATGAACACATGTCACGCTGTGGAACAATAGCCTGCGTTCATTAGAAGTTTATTCTGGCTCCATTGTTCACTTTGTTTTATGGCAGCTTCAACCCTTCCTCTGAATGAGGAGCTCTTCCTGCTATAGGGCCGGCACAGTTTTAAAGACAGCTTTAAAGTACTTCGTGACTCAAGGACCCAGTTCACTTTGCTTTTAAACTGTGCCCTGAGCGATCACATAACAAATGACCAACAAGACCAACAACTGTGATCCAGTCAAACCACTTGCATGGTCTGGGAGACATTTGATCACACATCTGCTGTGTGATCAAATGTCCGCCTTATGGCCCAGTGGCGGACTAGGTGCCCCAACTGCCCTCAGGCATGTTGACAGTCCAACGGTATATTGTATGTAAGCTGAAGTGATGCTGCAGTACCGCGATCGGCCGGACACGTTGGTGACACATGCACACGGACAGGTGTGAACGACGATGTGTCTCAGCTGTCCGCTGTTGAAGGGTAAACAGGCTCGCCACAGTTGAACATCTTCGCTTTTAACGTGCTAGTCTGTCCTACTTCCGTGTCTGAGTATGGTTATCGTCTGTTGTTCCGTGTCCGGCCGCTCATTCTGAACCTGGTAGATTTAAGCTTTACTCTAATTTCTGCACAAATTAAACCGGTGAACAGGAGGAAGTGTCTCTGGCAGCATGTGGCACAGCAGCTCAAGCTGTTAGCAGCTGAACAGGCGCAGCTGAGGAGCAGTCTCCCTGGGTCTCAGGGGGCTCCTGCAGCAGTCTGTCTGTCCTTACCTATTTCACTTCTTCCCTGCTCTCTTTGGGGACTTCTCCTGTTAGTGCAGTGTTTTCTATAAGAGACGCGTCTGCCTTTCCATCTGTGCCCAGTTTTCAGAGTGAGCTAAACTGCAGTCAATGTCATACAAGAAGTTGCTGAATTATTAAGAGTTCCAGATTTGCTGTGCACCGCACATCTTTGATCCATCTGTTGGAGGAGCACTCATATATGGCAAAGTGTACCTGCTGCAGTTGCTGGCAATCTGTCGCAGATCAAAATTTGATGGTTCACACATTTGTTGTCACCATAAAGAAGTTCATCTCTCGTTGGATCGCGTGCCGTGCAGCCAGCTTTGCTCCCGTTCCTCGTGGTACAGTAGGTAAAACCCTCTTTAACTCTGAATATCTTAAGGGAAGGGAACTCAAAGACTATTATGCCACCTTGGCCAGCACCTGTTAACCATTTGTTTTCTGAAACAAGGAGAAAGAGATAATAAGACCGACAGAGAGAGAGAGAAGTGTAAAAATAGCAGCCCACTAACACCTTCCTAATCATCTGGCCCATTTCCTCAAGGTGATATGGTGTAAAGGTTAGCGCCGCATGTCCTCGCTGAAAACAAGAGGACATTGTATCACCTCTGGTTTCATCATTACAGCTTTCTTTTTTTTTCAAATCAAATGAGCAGCCTGCGTAGTAAAAGAGCTGAGGGCTACATCTCAGTTGCCCTAATGTCAGCTGACCTGTATCTAGTGGATTATTGCTGTGGCCTTTTTACTCAGAAAGAGCAGTACAGTATAGTATCCAGCAGAATAATATATAGCTGAAAAGGTTTTTATCCATGAAAAATATATCGTTTCTATTTTTATGATGATGGTGTTCTGTGTGCTATTTGTGTCAGACGGAAGCCTGGTCACACGACAGGCCAGAGAAATGTGTGAAAAAGGTTTTTATATATAGAAAAGAGCCAATATAACCATAATACAACATGCACTTATGTATTGTTCTTGTAAAAGCATTTGTTATAATTGCATTGAATTGATTAGACTGTGAACAGCATCAGCTAAATATCATGTTTTCTTCCTTTGGTGGTAGAGCTGCCAAGAACGTACCTGTGTGCAGTAAAAAGAACTCTTGTGTAGAGTGAAAGGAAGTGTGAAGACGGGATGGACCATTTGATCAACTTTTCCTTTACTTTCACCACAGCACCGTCCTTTGCTACAGACGTCTGGGCAGCGACTCTGGTTTCCATGAAAGCATAGCTAGCCAAACAAATTCGCAGCATGTACATGGATACTCTGGGAGACGGGGTTGTGACGGAGTACAGCAGGGGAAGGTCATTATGTTTTAAGTTGCTGCTCTGTGGGTGGGGGGTGGTTCCCGTTTTACAGGTGCAGCCTGTGTTTTATAACCACAATGTGTGTTCAGTCCAGTGTGACTACTGTTCATAATACTACTAGAATAATGTGTGTTTTATGCTGATTTACTTTATTCAGGCTTATTATGGCTGTTTCTGGTTTGTATTTTTATTCTGGGGCTGAACTGAAATCGGCGACTGACTCGTAAAAAACTGTTTTTTCCATTATATAATGTGACGACTGCTCCTCAACAAAGAAGGTAACGTTACTTTACTGTTAACAGTGTCGCTCATTTAAATGCATACTGTTATATAATATGCATACTGTTATATATATAATACTGTTTCCTCTATACTCCATGCTGCTGAAGTAGAGAGAACAAGTTAAGTAATCTGTGCACACAGACCAAAACAACACGACCTTTACAGGAACGCTGTCGACACAGAAGCACCATGTTCAGTTTCGCCAGCTTTCTTCTTCGATGCCAGCTCTCCTGTGTGCTGCCGTAGTCCACAGCGCCTACTACAGCGCAGATAAATATACAGTTAAATTATTAAATCAGTTTCCCTCCACCTCCCCCTGAAAATGATTCTGATTCAGATAATTTCTGATAGAGCTCCGCTGTTCTGCCATTGTGCTTCAGTGTGCTGCGGCTGGTACCTTCCAGGACTGAGGGTCATTACTGTGTTCTGTGACAGACTTCATACTTGACATTTTCATGATTCATGCCCGGTGTGATGGCTGGCCTGGAGGCTTGCAGAACCTTTACTGAGGCAGAACCAGGCGGCATACGTCTGCATGGGCACAGAGCATTTCCTCACCACAGTGTACTGTGTACATGCATGTGACTACAATTGTCATTAAAAAAAAAGTTTGAAACCTAATTTTGTTCAATCTGTTTTGACCCACTGTGTAAACCATGCTATTTACTTTGCGCCAAAGCTTTATTCTGGCATGCATCCACATTTACAGTTGGAGTTCAGCACACACACACACTTCAGAGTGAAGTTTTGCCTTTTTCTTTACAGAACTTGTGCTCAGAGTGGTACTCACTACTTTTCAGAAACCCACACAGAGTGTGCTGTCTTTTCATGTTTTAGAGAAATGATGCAGTCAGCTCTGCATGCATATGTTTCAGTGCTTTGGGGAAATGATAGTGGCTATGAATAACAAATAGATGTGAGTCAGTGCAGCTGAAGAGCCTCGGCTTTGTTGCCGTTATTAAAGCCGTGCTAGCTGCAGAACTGGATCCAAAAGTACGCTGTTGATCTTTGTACGAACAGATATCAAAGCCTGGACAGCGAACGAGTGGTAAGTACTGGGGGACAGGGAGGATCCCTGGAGCAAACTGAGGGTGAAGATGAAGGGATATGAAAGAGGAAGAGGAGAGAGAGGCAGAGAGACAACAGACGAAGAGAGAGGGGGATAGAGAGCCCGTGTGCCTTTGTGTATGTCTGTATACCAGTGACTGCTAGAGGAAGGACTTCAAAGACCCAGCAGAGCAAAGGCTGCTTCTCTTTTTCACCAAAGCTCCACTCACACTGAATTCCACCTCCTCCCCCTTTCTGATTATTCATCTGTCTCTCCTCAAAGGCAGCCAGGCCTATTGGATTCTGCAGGGCACCACTGACATGAATATTTCTGCTGCATCAGAGACGTTTGCTGTTGGTGTCTCGCTGTGCTTCATTTGTAATTGGCCGCACGATCCCCGAAGCTTCCCACAAAGTTTATTGACTGCAATATTGGCTGCGTTATGGACTACTTTGCTGCTGCCTGGCATATCTAGTCAAAGTGGGCCCTCGGTGCCAAACATGCCTGGCAGGCTGCCTGTCGCGGATTAATGCACAGGCTGTAGCCTGGGGCCCCCACGTGTGCGGGGGCCCTGGATTGGCCAGATTATCTTTAATTTGGTTAAGAAAGCCGCCTCCCTGACGCTCATTGGTCAACAGCTGATTATGTAGCCGTGTTTGATGTAATATGACACCACTGCAACATATATCATACAGAAATATATTATGTATGATATAAAAAATATATTTGTATGTTATGTTGGCAACTTTAGCGCTGCTCTGCAGGCAGAACACGTGGATCCATGTAACACCAATCATTTAATGAGCTCATTTAGGGTGTTCATTATTGTAATTTCTTTATTGTGTTCTTTATTTATTGTGTTCTTCTTCTTTCTTCATATTTCTTACATTTCATAGGTCGCTGTTAGTCGTACAAGCATTTCACTGCATATTGTACTTAGTATGATTGTGCACGTGACAAATAAATCTGAATCTGAATCTGAATCTGAAGGATAATGTCGCTGCCTGAGAAATGATTTTGACAACTTTGAGAGTTTGAAAGTACTTGTCGTCAGCTGTGTTTGTTCATGACAGAGTGAACGCAGAGAGGCTCGGAGTAAAGAAATGAACTGATGAATCCACTGGACCAGACAAGTTCAATACAGCTGTTTCATAGACTCGTCCCAAACTGGACTCGAGGCACCAGTCCTGCACAAGATCTCTGAACTGGCTGATCGTCACTGTGTGTTGCTGATTTGAATTCTGTTTCGCTTATAATTGCTCCCAAGTCTGTCTGTATTACTTATCTTATTGTGCAGCGTGTGGTGCGGACTGCTAAGAAAGAATTTAATTGTACAGAGAAACATGAATTTTTGTGTCTCATGCTGTGATCTTTCCTCAGTAACATATCGTGGCCTGTTCTCCTGCCATTATTGCACCTGTTGGTTTGGAACGCTGAGTTTTACATCTTCAGAGTTGTTGTAACATAAACGCTGTCAATATATTCCTGTGTTTGATCGTTTATTCTATTTCACCTGAGTGGCTGCATTTCTGCCACGTAATATTCTCAGCACACTGTAACAGTAACAGTATTTTATTCTCTTAAAGCATTATTTGTCTACTTATTCCCTCTGCAACAGGACCCTCCAGCAAACTGTAGCCTAGAGCCCACAGCTACCTTAATCCAAGGCACTAGTGTGTGTTTGAATGTGCTCAGATATTAGTGTAAAACAAGATATCATTTGCAAAGAAACACCCTATTGAGTGAACCTTGAAATTCAGCATAAGCATTAACATTTGAACCAGAACCTGTTTGGAACAAAGACCTTTAAAATGTCAAATGACCCCAACATCATCGGGCCCAGTTTTCTCCAGGAAATAAAGGGCAGGAACAATGTTTTAGCAGGCTTCTTGTCTTGATATTTTATAAGCTGTACTGTATGTGAGACACACTACAAAATGAAACTGTTGGCTGTTGTCTGGTTAATGCAAGCCAATGTCAGACTAGACCTTTTAACAAGCCAAGATGTGTAATTCAGATATTTATTGAATTTTATGAAGCAAGCTGTGTGTATGTATATGTTTCATATTCTAACATGATGTCTTGAATTGTCTGGGAGTGTTATTCATAGAGGTGATACAAAAACTACAACAGGTAACATCAGCCTCAATAAGAGGACTACACATGAAGGTTTTTAGGGGCTGGCAGTCTTTGCTGTGCTTGTTGTTCGTCAACTGTGTGACTGACTTACTCTCCCGAGTCATAATGCTGATCATGTCGCTCTGTGAAGAAGAAGGCGCTTCCCCGGAGGTACAGATGGCTATGCACCTTCTCAGATTGTGTTAGGGTAGATGAGGGGCGGCGTTCATGTACGCTGTCACCGTCATTGTGGTACGCACTGTGGCGGAGAAGGGGTTTACTTTTTGGAGAATTTGAGGAAATCAAAGCTTTGTTTGTGCTCGCTGCCGTAGGTGAGTGGGTACAACGGGAGCTGTCTGCTGTCATATAAGGAGAGGCTGTCAGGGTTCTGTCGAATTTTGACTGGTTCCCCATTCGCAACGCAATCAAGAAGTATTTGTGTCTCCACGTTTCTCCCGAGTCAAAAGGGTCCTCTAACCAAAAAAACGTCTCGACGTAAGCGGGCCTTGAAAGGGTGTCGTAACAAATTAACTTTCCAAAATATGTAATCTATATGTGTGGGAGTTCAAAGAATATTCAGCTGGCACACTGCGTGTTTTTTTAATAAAAATTTGTATTTTTGGAAATCTAAAGAGTTTGATTTCATGCAATTATCAAGTATCTTTGAAAAATTTCATGGCACAAGTATTGACAACAATGTTCTCTCAGATATTCTCAGAAGTCAGGTTGAATGACAATAGTCATGCTTTCTTCTTTCCACACACCAACTGCAAACTTATAGAGCAGTATCAGACCTTTCTGGGTGTCTCGGTGTGCCCTTGTTCCATGAGTTTGGCAGATAGATTCCCTCCCATATGTTTTTAGAGTACCCAAATGACTTAACCGACTCTTGAGGGCGAGATATTGGCCCTATGAATTTACTTTAAGATACAAGATGTCGAGGTGAAAAACTTTTTGAAAAGGTCATTACATGGCACATGAAGATGGTGCATCAACAAAGGGGACGGGCCATATAGCATGAGTGCACAGTTAACATTTAAAGGGGTTGAAATAGTTACGAGCATATAAAATTTGATTGCCCCCTTTAGAGAACCTAGCAGCAAGTGTAAAGTTTGCACTCTGCGGGATCAATGGCGCCTTTTTTCTATTGTACACTACATCTCAATATCTGTCTGTTACCTCTCTCTGGTGGGTTGTAGATCTGGGTTTACGTTGAAGTAATAGCTCCCACTCAGAAATACTCTCTTTGGGTGTTGCCTGCTTTAGTTGCACAGTATATTTATTATGGTGAGGATGCTGTAAAACATATATTCTGAGCACGGGTTTCTAATATCAGCCTCACTCTAAACTTTAATAACAGTGTGTAAAGTAACTGTAACTCCCTCTCATTGCCTGTTGTTTGTAATGGTACGTACAAGCCCCACGATTCTGAAGTACAGAAGTGAAACATGATGCACCGGTGCTTTCTGTGAAAGACCATGCTGTGGATTGAACCGGGGTCTGCCTGGTTCCACACTGTGTGTACATGCCCAACCTGCCATCACCTGGGACGTGTAAAGTTTTTATTTGGGAAGGTAAGACTGTAATTAGTAGTGAACACAAAGGCAGCTTGAGATGGGTTAATGGGTTGACGTGTGAGAGCAAATCACCGCTTGGCTGTTACCCACACGCCAGCTCCACTGGGCTCATTCCAGGGGTTAACTAAACTGAGCCGTGACACATGGCTGGGCTTTATGGGGTCCAGGCTGGGAGAGGAGGCCCACGGATGACGTTAAAGAGCCCATAATAATGACAGCAATTACCACAATCGGCTTAAACAAATGGGAGCGCACCGAAGCCCCATCGCACTCTGATCAGATTGACTCTAATGAGATAAAGATGCCAATTAATCCTGTGTTAATTGCTGTGGTGCATTCCAGGAAAACACGGAAATATGCGCATGCAAATGCAAGACGAGGCCCGCTGTGCCGTCCAGGATCCAAACTGCAAAATATTGAGAGCGTATTTCCATAATGATTATGATGATGATGATGGTCGTGTGGATAATGATGATGATGGTCGATGATGCAGATGAGCGTTCGTATCAGGGCTGCTTTTACTGTGGATTTTGAATGATGGGCTCCTTTGACTGATCGCTGGCTGTTCCTCTGAGCGGAGCGTCACAACACGGAGATATGCCTGTAGTCAGACTGACATTTGCATTAAGGTAATGTTTAGTGACTGATGCCATCCTCTAATGATTTAGAATGCCGGGGCGAGTAACCTCTCTCAATACTGTCTCTGAACCCCAAAGTGCTGAGATGACACTGGAAAGTCGGTGACCTCATTATCGCTATTACTGCGGTCAGGAAATTTATTACATACATGTCTGTGATGACAAATCCTATAAATTCACTGCATTAACTCCTGCTCACAAGTCCTTTGCTGTAACATTCTCCTCAGCGCCGATGCCTCCGCGATCCATTTTCTTGCATGTTCTCTAATTGCTGCCCTCATGGTTTTGCTCTTTTTCTTGCCCGTGTTGACGTGCCGTAATAGTCCGTCCATCCAAAGTGGCTGCGTTGTCGCTTCTGCTATTATACGGACCATTTTCATTTCATCTGCAAAGGTCCTGGCTCCTCACCGCGGTGACAGCATCCCCCTAAATCATCCCCATGTGTAATTGCTCCCTACTTACACAAATGGGTATGGTCTTCTCGATTTGCCTAAGAGCCTTTACTCAGGCTTCTCAGGAATTCATGCTCCTGGTTCAGACCTCTTTGACTAGTCCTTTACGCCAAACTCATTGTGAGTTGCTTCATTACCGTCATTCACAGCAATGTCAAACTAAACGTGTTGGTGTGGAAGTTGTGGGCGTTTAAATGTTCATGTTTTATTTTCTAGGACACACAGAGAGTTCTAAGAAATCAAAACCCATCCAAATTACAATAATTTAAACAAACAAAAAAAAGAGACCTCCTGTGCTGTAGGATTTTCACTGGGAGGGACCAGAAAGGACAGAATTAGAAACGAGTACATCAGCGGGGGAAATAGAGAACATCAGACTAGAACATATTTTTTAGAAATCTGACCAACCAGTCATCACAGCCAAGTCACATCAATGACCGGACAGTTGCTAAGCCTCTTCCCACCTTTGACTGAATGGGTATTGCTGGAGACTGCCAAGCAGTGTCAAAAGCTGAATTTGATTTCATGAAAATCTCAAGGATTATAACTTTAAATGAACTGACACATCCTGACAAGCTAGGATTTCAAAACGTTTGACCTGACAGCAGTGGTATTTCTCTTTTTTTCTGTTTATTCATTAGATACACGGGAGAAAAAAAGACCCACGCGCGCACACAAAGCATGCGCTCGCCCACATAGCAGCTGGCAGATTGCAGCTACCCTATTACAATGATAATAGCCACGTCCATTGTGATGTCCCACTTTTTAATTTTGATTTCGGAAGGTGAGTGAAGTCATTACATTGCAGTCCTCGCTTGGTTTTATGAACAATCCAACGCCCCAGAGACTCATCTACACACACGCACACACAAACAAACACAACAGACACAGCACACACATATTCACACACACGTTTTTACAGACACCGCAAAGAGTCAACCCAACCCCCCTGCCCATCCAGTGATTTGCCCTGCCATTAGGATTGCAAGTTCCAGAGGGTTGTTAAGCGAATGGGGTGTCCCAGACCCACTCAGCGCCAGAAACACATCACTTAACCCTGACGCTCTCGCTCGCCTTTCCTCACGGTGAAAAGCCAAAAGCCTTCGCCAGTTAGGCCCTGCCTGTCTTGCCTCTATTGATTTTGTGACAATGGGAAAGTCCAGCATCAAATCAAGTAGCAAATCACCGAGAGAAAGTTTCAATTAGGTTTTTTTCTTTCTTTCCCTGAAATTAAAGGCTACAGCAGATTCTACTCTGTCCTCCTCAGCCTCATCCTGTCACAGGTAATGGGCTGATGGCAGAGGCTACACAAGAAGAAGAACAGGTAACGAGCCCATGAGGTGAAAAACCTGCCCGGATTGCTCTGTGGTTCAAAAATCGTGACGAACAGTAATTTACACACAGAGTTTGAAATGAATACGTGACACGCGCCAAATGCGAGGAGATTTTTGAATGTTTGAAGCAAAACAGCTCTATTCTTGCTGTGTGCTCTGTGGACGTACCACGCTCAGGTTTTACATTTAGGTCACTTGGTGATGCATCTGCTTCTGTCTACCAGAAGCACGTTGTTAACAAGAGCGCGGTGTTAGAGGCTCTAAGGAATGTAGTTCATCCATGGTTCAGTTCCATGGTTTGAGTGAGGCATTCAGGGACCGGTCAGAGTTTCCTCCGTGTTTCGGAAACACTAAGTGTAAGTTGTGAGTGTTGGACTGGCATTCTGAATTTAATAATCAATTTAGTATTTGCATATCAATATATATTTTTAAGGCTGTCAATCGATTAAAAGAAATTAAATAATTAATCGCAAAGGTTTCTGTAATTAATTGTGATTAATCGCAATTTCTTCATCGATAGCCTGGCTGCAATTAAATCTTTTAAAACACAAACACACCATTAATTCCAGAGCATTTGCTGGACTACGCTTAAAATGTCCCACAATCTTTCAACATTTGGCCAGAACACTTAAATCCAGTGTCATTCAGAAAACTCTGACCGTTCTTTGCAGAATGTGCGCCGTGCAGGGCAGGTGGATGATGGCTGCAGTCATGTTACGGGCACTGTTGGTGCCAAGCGCGGTTAACTTGTCCTTGATCTTCCATTCGTTTGCAACACTCAGAAAATAGTCAGCACATGCCTCAGCATAGTGTCGCTCTTTAGTCTTACTCACTGTTAGTGCAAACAATTGTAGAGTCAATAAAATGTTCTCCAACCTGTGAGAGCGACGTTCCTTACTTGCTCAAGCTTGCTGGACCGCTGAGCCCTCTGGTCCTCATACAAAGTGTTCAGTCTCCACACAATGGTTCCTCTCGAGAGTAGATTGTAAGACGCATCTCCTGATGCAGCACGAATGACTTCTCTCAGTCCGTCATCTTCTACTATGCTAATTGGTCGGCGGTTTTTAGCCATGCAAACAACAAAGGAAACAGGTAACTTTTCACCCACCGGTTTTGCTATTCGCCCACGCACTGCCAAGGTCCTGTGCAGGTGGATTCAGCTGGGTGTTTTGTGATACACCAGAGACGCATTGCTTCTGTAGTAATTGAAGCATGCTGTCAGGAAACTTCTTAACGTAAAACATTCCACCCAAAAGTCTGTCCTTGTCCATGCTTGCGTCTGTTAGCTAATAGGTAGTAGGATTGCTGATTCTTCTTCTTCGTCTAATCATTTCTGGCGGGCCAAACACCAGCATAGCGCAATGCTGCCCCCCCTTCAGAGCTGCTCACGAGTTTAAGGTTTAAGGTCTTAGATTCCAGGAAATAAAAAACTGCATTAATTACGTAAAAAAAAATTTAACGCATTAAATGTTTCACATTAGTTAATTAAAGTTAATGCGGTAATTCTGAAAGGACTCATTTTTTCATCTTGTTTTTTTTCTGCTGACACAAAACTTGAATATAAAAGCAAGTTACTGAACAAGCCGAGTAAATGTAAGCAGTTACGTTATGATGAGGATGAACCCGTTGAATTTGATTATTTGTCATCCTCACATGTAGCTGCACATAATGAGGAGTGTGGGCTCAGAAGTGATCGGATTAGTTGAGGTTCCACGTCTTTTGACTTCTGTGTACTACTAATGGAGATGGAACTGGCTCTAAAGTGATTACTGTCTTATTTAATCATTTCAGGGAAAAAAGTTTGTTTTAATCAATTGTGCGAGTGTGCAGCCAGATGTTTGGAGTTTCTATAATTGAGTTATTTCAGTCAGACAAACAGAGACGTGTTTGGTCTAATTAGACTCCGTTGTCAGGGAAATCAAAAATTCTTCAAGTGGGAGCTGAACGCTTTTAATACACTATTGAGTGATGTATCATTTTTAGAATTAATTTCTGATGCAATAAAAACTTGTCTGATCTTCGGATGTTCCTGTTCATCAAGAGCTGTCAGTTATTTCTGTCATAATTCTCTCAGAACAAACTGTTTAGAAAGTACATTGTTTGTCTCGGTTTGATCTTCCTGGAGCAATCAGGCGGTCACAGATATTTATAGCACGCTCCCTCAATCTTGGATGGAATTAATATTTGTGTAAATGAATAGGCTCGTCTTCTGTCAGCGTGCGAGTGGACGGAGATGATTGTTGCTGTGATGTTAAAGCGTATCTTAGCATATGGCATTTCTGCAGTTTATCTCTCTGTATGAAAAGACTTTAGAAAGGAAAACATCAGTATTTGGATCAGAGTAATAGGCTGATTTTCCTCCTGGCAGCTTTTAGCTTGTGTGACTTCATTACCGCCGTCAGGCCCGCCAAGCACATTGGCTAATTACTCAGTCACTTCAGCATTGGCAGGTAGTTGCACACATATTGATCAAAGTGCTTAAAGCTGGACTCTCAAGCAGTCATTAATCAGGCATTATTTTTGCTGAGAAAAAAAATTAAATCTCACACTGTTCCATATCTGCTGCGATGTGGTGTTTACAAAGCTTTTTGTTTTACTGGATTAATACCCGAATACGAGATGACATCAGGGAACATGAATCATCATGCAGTGATGCAGAGGCATGCGGAGCAGAGGAGTCGCTCTAATCACAGTTCAGTTAGCAAGCCAAGAAGTCAATGATTTGTAGACATCTGATAACTGGGTCCAAAATTTCGCAAATCGCATTTACAGAAACGCTGCTCAGTCAGACTACTGCCTCTTACTTTACCGTGGAGACGTCGTGCGTTTCAGCCAGAGCTGCTGCCTGTTGGACACACAAAGTGTAATTTAAAACAGGTCAAGTCATATCATCATTCTTGCATTTGTAATGTTTAACAAAGAAGATGTAAAACACTGGGTAAAGCAGACAGATGCATTTTGGGTAAAGACAAGAAAACGGCCCCCTGGTTGGCGCAGAGGTTATATTGTGACAACGCTTCAAGCCTAATTAAATCTCCTCACCCCACAAATAATTGCGGAGCCTTTTGTTATGACATGATGATGATTAGGTCTAAAGAGTTTCATGAACACTTCTCTGACACTGAACATTACAAGCTTCATAAATATGGGATTTACTGCAGAGCTTTTGTACTGGATGTAGTACTTCATACACTTTATCAATTTATCAACAGCTTACTTCATTTTATCTAATGTGCATGGAGATGCAGTACATGTGCAGATACAGTTTGTTGTCTTATCAGCGCCGTTTCGTCATCTGTGGGGGCCCTATGCAAGATTATTTTAGGGGCCGCTGTTTCAAGTCAATTTAAACCTTTCAATCATCTGTGGCAATGCATCACAGTAGGTTTTCAAAACTGAAATTAAAGATAACAACAAAGAAAAAAATAAAGTTGAACCAGGCTATAACCAGACTATAGAAAATAATTATTACATAATAGAGAGAGAGAGAGAATTGATGATGTGAAGGTTCTTGTGGACTTCTTAGAAGAATATTTGACAGTTTTAAAAACAAATGTATCATAACTGGGTGAATTCTCGTTTAAATGAAGCCAATGGAGCCACTTGGGAATGATAAAATGAAAAAAAAAGTTTGAACATATATCTGACCTGCCTGGTTGCAAACTGTGACTCCCGCATGATAAAGCATTTCTTAACTGGTCAAGAACAAGGAGTTAATACTCTGCAGCTGTATATTATAATAATACCAATATCAGAAATACTTCCCAATAGTTCATAGAACAAAACGTTCAACATTACAGAGCAAATATAATCTGATAGATATTTGTATTACATTTAATTTTACTAAAACATCAAAAAAATAAAGCGGTAGCTTGGGGGCCCCCTAGTGGCCGCGGGGCCTGGTGCATTTGCATAGTTCGCATAGCACGAAAAACGGTACAAAAAAAATGAACTGAAATGATGTTTTGTCAGCACCTTTGTGGCCTGAGATGCATAATGTGTGCATATCAGGCCAGACGTTATTGGGCTCTATATAACAAAGCCGTCAGTTGAGGACGTGTGAGGCGCCTGTTTCTCAAACTAGAAATTCCACTGTATTTGTCCTCAGCACTGTTCTGGTTGTTCAATGTTCTTAGCGAGTGGAAGGACCTTCATTTCTCAGAGCAAGGATAGTTTCAGGAGAACGTGTTTAGTTTCTGGACGTTTTTAGTCTAGTAAACAAACCCTTTATTGCTGATGCTCCAGATAGTCTACATTTAATTTCAATTCAATTCAACTTTATTTATATATATTCACATCATATGTCATCTCAAGGCACTTTACAGTGTGAGGTTTTAGACCTTACACAATATATCACTATACAGAGAAAACCCAACAGTCCCA
>JAUMTR010000019.1:2141501-2215015 GCA_032270685.1 Microctenopoma stevenorrisi | reverse complement strand
GGTTAGTGGACAGAGGAGAGAGAAAAGAACAGCAGGTAACAGATCATAACAACAACAAGGAGCAGCAGACGAAGCACCGGCAGGTTGGTAGGACCAGCTACCACAGCTCTAAGGTCGAAAGCTACATGTGTAGAGACATCTCATTTCCTAGCTATGCTCTGTGTTGTTTTAACTTTGATGTTACAAATGACACGTCTCTTGATTGATAATGTATATCATTACGTATATTCCCGCTTCACATATCTAGTTTAGTTTGGAGTCAGCGTCTAGTTGAGTCTAAGGGATGTGCAATCATTGTGATAAGCAGAATGATGAGTGTGAGTCTGTAACTTCGGTTAGTGTCTGGAGTCAAGATGAAAGTATGTGCTCTGTAGCCCTGAGGATTTATTTGGGGTCATTTATGTAGCTTGGTGAGCTGCCAGGAAACGTGGATTGAAACATTTGTCAGCAGAGTGATTAACGGATAATGACAGACCTGGGTGTCGATATGTTCTGCGCTCAGATTTGTAGTGTGAGCATTATCACAGACTCAGGACTAGTATATCATCCAAAGGGAGTCAGCAGAGAAGTGTGGTGGGAGAGCGGTATGGAGGCCAGAACTATTCTCCAGAAGGAAAGATAAATAAAGAGAGAAGATTCCAGGCTCCCGAGACGCTTGTGGAACTTAATTCTCATTTTTGTGCACAGAGAGTAAATACCTTGCTTTTCTGTCTGTGCTCTTGACCTGAACCTGTGACCTCCTCTTGGTCTCTGATGATACTCCAACGGTCTCCTGCTCAAGGCTGCCGAGCAGGCGGCTCGGCCGAATCCAGGCCTTGTAATTCACAGGCTTCTAGATCGCCTGCCACAGTGTATTGATTTTTGTTTCTCCAATCTCCAGGAGAGAAGCAAGGAAAAGATTAAAAACACTGTCAGTCTGAAGTTGAATAAGAATCCTGCGCAGGGGAGATACCTTGGGGAGCACGGGGTCACAGCTGAGGTACGTATATCTCTTTATAGGTTTAACCCGTCCGTGGCCTCTAATCTAATTATCAGTGCTCTGAAATATAATTTGGATATCTACATTTTATTGTTTTAATGGATGAAACAGGCTTGTGTGTGATTCTAAACCACGCCGTGAGTCACGCTCTACTTCTAATCTAATCTAACTGTAATCTAATATTTGAACAAATCCAAGCGTAGATTCTCAGGACAGCAGCAGTAATGGGTGTCATGTTAATTCGGGATTTGTTTCTATGAACATGAAAACAATATGTAATGCTCTTGCAGTGTAACCTTGATCTGCAAATCAAGCATCTCCTTCTGTTCTGTGTCTGCACCTACACAGAATCTGTTCTTTTATTGCATGTGGAAAAGTAGGGAATGTTTCTGAGCTACACCAGAGCTGTTAAATCACAGCCACATTAGCAACAGCTGGAATAGTTAGGTAAAGGCTTTTTTAAACACCAACACGTCTCGTGTTTGAACGTTTGGCTCTATGGTCATCAACTTTACTCACCAACCCTGTTTCCAGCAGCAACAGTCAGCTGCTTTTAGCAAAAGAGACCAAAGAAGTTAATAATATAATAATGATCATTCAGTTTTATGTTTCCTGGATCAGCTAACAGGAAACATTTTGTGTTGGCTCCCCAGGGGCTCATGCAGTTTCTATTTACAGTGTCTTCCAGCCACAGTAAAGTCATTGTAGCTTCACGAGCCTCAGTTTGTTGCTAAATTGTCTAAATGTGGAACTTTAGGGAGGTTTTCACTGGATAACTTGTGACTGTGTTTTACTTGTAAATTTTGTCCTTAAACTATGCTGCACCTACTCACAGGACAGGAGGCAACCAGGGCATGTGGCCGGTGCTTTCAGTCAGCTTTCAGCATCGCACCAGCCTGGTAACACTCACCGTACATTATCATGACTAACTGCCGTTCTTTACTGCTCCAGTGTGTTTCCTATTCTTAGGACTGTGTGTGCGTGTGTGTGTGTGTGTTCCTGTGAGTACATGTACATGAGTACACAGTTGGCATTTTGATCATGGCAGTCAGGCCTTATTCATGTTTGCGTTGTTCAAAAGGCTCCTTATTGGCCCTGACCTTACATGAAATATTGTCTTATCAGCTGAGCATGAGTTGCCACGAGGCATTAGGGATGGCACATTTCTCCGGCTCCCCTCCCTAGCAATCCCCATCCACTGGAAAGAGATCACAAATACAGTGCTGTCACTCGCTGTCCGCTCTGTTTACTTGATTTCTATCTATCTGTGGTCAAAGCAAGGACGTCAAATCAAGTCAAGCTTCAGGCTCTTTTGAATATTACTATAGTTTGTACTTTATTGGAATTTCTGCGGAGGCTGGCCCTCTTTTCCACTCTGTGCAGAAACAATATAAGTGTCACAAGTAATTAAATTTACCTTAAACTCCCCGTGAATTTTACAGGAACGAGATTAACTGTGGTAGGGACATTACAAATCCAGGTGATAACTGTAATAAAGGACGACAAAAGAGATAAAACAAATTACAGGGTGACAGTTTCCTCAGATGCCGTCACCCTGGGTTCAAGTGGCAGGCATGTGTTCTATTATTTATTGAGTTAGTTGATGACATGTCAGCTTTGATGACGCCATGTTCCCGGAGAACGCCGCTGTCTAAGAACTTTACTGACACGCGTCGCCGTAGCCTTGCCAAAAACATGTGTGCCTTCCTTTAAATATTGAAGGCGCACATAACATGGAACACGGCCTCCTTTGTGCTGCCTGTCATTATTCTACACATGTCGGCTGGTGTAAGTTAATTGGCCGGATAGCACTGTTGCACTTGTGTGTGTGTGCTGATTAAAGGGAATGGGATGCAGCCTTCGCACGGGTTCCCACGTGTAACCAGCAGAAACACACACTGAACAAATCACTCGTGTCTTTACGTGCACTGTGTTTGTTATTAAGCTTTAAAAAAAGCACCCATTTGCATAATTTAATGTTCATTTTTTGTCTGAATTGTGATCGTTTATTATTTGACACTGGTAATGCACTACGCCATCACTTTATGAAAATGTTTAGTGAGTGTTACACAAACAGGCAGCAGCAGGAGAGAGCAAAAGGCGACTGACACGATACACAACACCCCAAAATAAATTATAAATAAATTCCACGATTTACAGAGCACAATGTTGAATTTTATGTTATTCATAGGAATCTGCCTTCGGGCAACTTCACGAGCTTAAAGTCTGGCACAATATGCCGGAGTCTCCTCAAAGGGCATATTAGTGTTTGCTGTTGCATATTAATTTAGAATCCAGACTGACTGACTGGAAACAACCCTCCGTGCTCCTTTATGCCTTCTCCTCGCACCCTGGAGCGGTAATATCACAGCATTACGAGTCCTGTGTGTTATATTTATACAGCCCCTTCTCTCTGCTCCTTTTTAACTCAGCAATTATGTCTCTCACCCCATCAATCTGTCACTCAGCGCCTACTTTTGCACCCACCGCACGGTTTTTGCCGGAAGATTCATCTGTTCGTTTGTCGCTAAACAACTGACTTTCAGATCAATCCTCATTTATTCAACAGATTTGGAGGCTGAATGTGGCACACGTGATCAGCTGTTACACGTACGTCATTAAAATCAAATCACATGTGGGGCACACTGGAAGTGACACCCCCCCCCCCCCCCACACACACACACACGTTTAATAAAAAGGGGAAAGTAGAGGAACGTTTTTACCATTTACCATCCACTCCACAGTCTCAGTGAAACATTTTTTTTTGCCATGTTGATGTTTCTCCATATGGCTGTACAGGTGTGAGGGGAGAGTGTGTGAGGAATCCATCACTACTGTACCGCAGCAGCGCTAGTTATTTTTGTTTGTCCCATCCTCTTTGGTGAAACATGGGGGGGGGGCGTTAAGAGAGTGTGTGAGCAAGAGGAGGATCAATGGAAAAAAAAAACACACGAGCCCGTGTGCATAAAACAAGAGAAACTACAAATAGAAGCACACACACACACACACACACACACACACACGCATGCAAACAGTATAAATACACAGCATAAACCCAGGTGGATTTGGTGCAAGCTGTTTTCACTGGCAGCAACCCCCCCCCAGCCCCACACCCACCCCTCCATCCCATCCCAGCTCAGTTCAGCAAAGCTGTCACAGCGGCAGCACTCATAATGAAGGGTAAAATATTTTATTCAGATTTATTAATTTGAAAATGAAGCATGCCTGTCGACAGAGGGACAGTTCTTCTCAATCTGTCAACGCGGAGCCACTCGGCGCTGACACCGGGATTCATTTGTCTTGTCGGCCCTGACAGTCGGATTCTCCCAGTGCTCTACGGAGAGGGATCGCCCAGGGATTTTTTGAGCTGGATAAAACACATTCCGACAAGGAACAGCCTCTTTATTAATGCAAATTAGGCCAGAAAAATTCCAGCAACAGCTACTTGGCTCCAGAGTCCTGGCTCCATTCTCTGTTTTTTTTTTTTTTTGAAGAGGGGGGTGGGATGTACGTGTGTGTGTGTGGGTGAGTGGGGTGGGGGGGTGGTTAATAAAAGCAGCCTCAGAGTGTTTGTGAGAATAGGGCCTGCAGAAGGACCTGTCACGCTGCAGCTGTGACACTCTCCACACACATGGGACGTAGACCACATTTTGGAGCCTTTCTGCACTTTTAGGTGTCCTTTCCAGGTATAAATCTTCACGTCACAACAATGAACTCTCCTCACGTTGATGCTCTACTTAAAACCCAGTGTTAATTCATATGAGGTGGAGCTGCTGGATTCCTTCTGTTAGTCACACGCACTCTGGCCTCTTCTTTCCTTTTCTTCTTTGCATTGGGATGTAAGGATTTCTTTTTCCTCCGCCGTCTCCATGTGTCTTTTTAGACCAGAGGCCAGGATGCTCACGAACTGTGGCTGACTTGTGCTTGCCCGAATGAGTGCAGGCGAGTTGTTGTTTTATTTCGCCGAGAGTCCTTTGACATTCATCTCTCTTCACCTGCTCTGTGATGGTTATTCCAAGTGACAGGGTCTCCTCTCTCTCCCTTCCTTCCCTGTTTTTCTGTCTGTCCTTTCTCTCCCCTCCCTCCCTCCCTCCTCGCTGTTTCCATCTCACCTCGCACCCAGACCCCGCCCACCCGTGAGCTCGTGTTTCTGCCTCCTCCAGACCTCGCTGCAGCTTTGGCGTATGTGTGCATCGCTACCCTGGCCCCTGCACAAAGTAAATTAAACTTGGTGAGCTGAGGGACCCTTAAAAGGGAAATGCTGTCAGTCAGAGATGTTTGACGGGAGACAGCACAGGATGAGTGGAAAAAAATGAAACGGCCTCTGCGATCCTTCAATTACTTAAATGGACTAGATTGGGAAGAAGTGTGCCGCTGTAGCTCCACTGTAACATTCAGATTAGTTAATTGGGTATCCTCCGGAACAAGGTAGGGGTTGTATTTCACCGCAGAAGGCAGCAGACATCACTTATTCCAAGTCCTCCTACTGTCAGTACACTGCAACAGAGGATGGCTTCTCTCGGGCCTCCCGCTGTGCCGGTTTACTCCTGCTGGAAGATAGATGTGGTCCATATGTAATCACCACAGACTCTAGTCATTTCCAAGTCTCTCCTGCAAAAAAAAATAACATCGGAAAACAATTTGTCTTCACCCTGTGGATTGGCCGGCTCTTTTGGGAGAAGTCACCTTAATTGCAAAGACTTCAGTACTTGACCTCACCATCAGTTCATTAACCTGACAGTAAAACAGACCCTCTTCCTGCCAGAAGTGCGCCCAATCTGCCTATTTGAAAACTATCTCCCTTTTCCCCCGTGCAGTAAACACCTCTCCCAGCGACCCACTTTATCAATTGCCTTCATAATTTTAAAAGCCTTTTTTATGTTGTTGTTTTTCTCTCATATAGCAAATGGAGCCATAATTTAATATTTTAATGCATGTTAATGTGTTGTTTAACCTTCTAGCAACAATCAGGCGTCTCTAAAAGGTTAACCTTGAACGTGAGCCAGTGCAGACAGCAGCACAATAACGCGTCAATCTTTGAAAAACATCTCTGTCTAATGGATTAGTGGTTGATTGCACAGCCCCATCTCGAGGTAGATGCCGTATATATTGGATAGGCATTAAAACGAGCATTTCTCAATTTTCTCGCTGCCGGTCCTCAGGGTCAATGGATCGCTGGGGCAACAAAATGCTGAGTCAATGCTCGGCTCTTAATTTATCATGGGGTTTGATTATAGCTTCATTTAAATCTCCAGCAGCAGCAGTCCACCAGCACGCAGAAGAGGCAGGTTGGATTTAAGGGGGAGAAGGGGTTTCCTCAAGGTTCAGTGAGAGATTTGTATTCCTCTTACACCGCCTCGCTGCAAGCGGGTTTATGAAAACACAGCAAACCCTCACTGACATGAGAGGCAAACAAAATTGTAAGAAAAATGACAGGCGCTGCGAAAAAAATCGACGTGTCTTGAAATGAGTGAGAGAAAGGGCATGCGGCCAGTAGAGTGTGAAGGGTAACTAGACTGTCAGTAACCTTTATGTGATAGGCTGACATTGTAAGTATCATATTAAGGATTGGTCAGGTGGAAAAGCACCTTAATGTCCTGCTCTAAAAAGAGGATTTCTTCTAATGTAACTCACTTCAGTTGCTTCGTGCGACCTGAGGTGGTTGCGAGTCAAAGCGGCGTCTTTGTAATTGCACTTTTTTTAGACTGTTTAAGACCTCTGTGTGCTTCAAAGTGCTACGAAGCATGTGAAACCTGCGTTCCTTTAAATTAACCTCACGAACGCGACCGTGCAACACTCCGGCCACCTACTGAAGTGCTGAGTGGATTCTTACGCCTCCTCCTCCTGTCATGCATTGCTACAGAGTCTGTCCAGAATCCCTGTTTGTATACTTCAGCAACCGCAACGTAATTCTTCATAATATGCGGGAATAGTGAAGCAAATCACAGACTCACAGCCCAGCTTTGGCAGGAGCATGTTAGATCTTCAATACCACTTTATTACAATCACTGTTATAGAACTAAATACGAGTTTTAGCCAAAGTAGCTCTATGTGAGTCAAATATGACAAACGTGAGGGAGAAGTTTATCTGTCCTGTGTGTGCTCGTTGTGTCTCAAGTTTCTTTAGTTTATCCAGCCATCCTCACATCTGTCTTTATCCCAGTTGTGTAACCGGAGGCTGCAGGCCTGAAATGGTGCATGTGAGATGCCTGTGATACACTGCTGTGACAGTGCTTGAGCAATGAGTCTGTCTTGTTCTAGGGCCCCCGCTGAAGCACAGTTCCCCTTTGTTCTGTGATGTATTGATCCATTCAGACCTCCTCCCGAATGTACTCCACTGGCGCTCACTCTGCTAAAACCAGCCCCTGCCATGGATCTTCGTCTAATGCTCGCTCACACTCGACAACTAGAAACAGAGCCGTCAGAAAGGACCTGAAGACTCCGTGCCGCCTGTTGCACCTTCTGATATCATCCGTTTCCTTTGAGATGCGCGAAGGATCAATTAATGGTTTGTGACTGTATGAGCAGATCAGCTGGCATGTGTCTATCTCTCTTGCAGTCCTGGTGACTCGATGCTAGTGTCGCACAGAGCCAAACAACATTTCTTAAATCTAAAAAAAAGAGTCACCTCCTTCCTATAGCTGGATGCTATGGAAGTGAGTTTTCACCTTCCGCTTCTGTGTTTGTACGTTCGAAGACAGAGTGGACAAGGACCTCCCATGCATTCGTTTCTCAGTCCAAACATATTAAAATTAAAGAGGGGTTTATTTGCATGAATCCTTCCCATTAGTGCTGCCTCCACACATGCCAAAAGCCGTGCAGGATGAAAGGGAGGATTTATCTGCACAACCTCATCACATGGTGCGACCCGGGGCCTGCAGCAGAAAGGTCTCTCTCCCAGGTGCCATGGAAACCAGCCCACCTCTGGCTGCTTCTCCTGTCGTCCTCCAGCCGTCCTCTGTGTCTTTTCCTGTGTCGCTACACTGTGGAGGCTTTTCTCAAGCCTGTTGAACATGGGAATGATAGAGGTTGTTCCAAAAGTGCGAGATGTTTGTTGTGTACGGTGAGCTAGAGGCATTTTAAGAGAGCAGCTAGGAAATGATCGGACACGCCCTCAGCGACTGGACGTAGAGGCGAACCACCATTATTAAAACAGGAACGAGTGCACCACCTACTCTCATGACTACAAGTGGAACTGTCTGGAACACTAAACACGACTCGCTGTGCAGACTGAATAAATTATTTGGTGTTTAGATACATTTTTTTATAAATTTTAATGTTGAGATTTCTAATTACTGTCATTCATCTGTAAAACATTTTTAGAAACTACATGAACCAAGGAGTGTGAAAAAAGTTAAGATTGACTGATGACACACGTGCGGCTTCCAAACGCTGTGACAGCTACTTTAGATGAGACCTGCATGTGAGCGGAGTGAATACAGTTTATTTCCATTCAGGTGTTGTCCTCTATACAGTATGACTCCCCCCGAGGATACAGTGCAGAGGTGTGAAGACCACAGCTGCTGTTGCATCCCACGCCTCGGTGTTATATTTGCCACCATAGTGGCTTTGTTACTTTTAATAACCGTGACAGTATCACACAAACCCACTAGCGCGGGTGCAGCTCTGGCACGGGAAATCCACGTATCCAGCCCCACGCTCCGTAACACGGAGCTCTGCTGCAAATGAAGCATTTTACAGGATGTCTATTAGCATTTCCTTTTTTTTACATCACTCGTGAGGCCTGGAAATCCATCAGTCTGACTGAATGGATGAAGAACGCTGCCAGCTCCGTGATTTGTTCGCCTGCGAGTATCAGCATACAGTATATTTAGATTCCTAAATGCTCTGCTAACGTAACGTAGCAGATGTTGGGTAGTCATATGGATGCTGGTGTAACAGAGAGCCCCTCAGGTATTCTCATTATTCTACCACTGAGCAGATGGCAGGGAAACTTACCACACTTACCATTATCCATCATACATATTCTGCTCCCAATTTACATCGCTGGTGCTTCGCAGGAGTTCCTGCAGGGAGAGTACGTAGCTCCAGGATTCCACCGCGGCTCCACCTGAGGCTCAGAAAGACAGTCTGAGATGTCACCGCCACCACGCCTCAAACTCAAATATGCTAATAGTGATACAGAGGAATTCCAACGGGAGTGTCCCAGTTGTGCATTTTGAGTTGGACAGGGTGATGTCATTTACATTTAGGCAGCTTGTATAAAAATATGATTGCATTTGTGTGATATTTAAACTTACTCTGCACCGTGAGCAATGTTTTCATCCCCACAACAATGCACACTAATGATGTCATACACTCTCCAGCCACTGGAATTACATGCATCTACAGGTGGTGGTAGCTTAGCATCAGCTAGCTAGCATGTGGGCGATGCAGGTTTCAGAAGGCTTGTTGGAGCTATTTACATTCACGGCACGCTCAGCTCCACAGGACACCTTTAACGCTCTAAGAAGACTCAGGAACCCGGCTGGGAGGGCCTTTAGAGCTCGTCAACATGAAACGGATTTGATCACCTATTCATCTGAAGGGTTCGCTGGATCAGATTGACACGGAAGGGTCGGTGGAGTCTCACAGACTGATTCCACGCAGGCGGCATCAGTGGTTCACACGTGGATCATGTAATGTGCCAAACATGCGTGTATACATGCAGGCGCATCATTTGCACTGCACTGCTCATAGGGCTTCACACTGGAGGTTTTTTTTTTCCCAGCCCATCCTCCTCCTCTTCCCCTCTCCCTCTCTGAATGGCTCTCAGACGTGGATGAGACCAGCAGCAGCAGTGAGGCAGCGCTGGGCCTGAAGGGCACTTTTCAGCCTGGCCAGACACACTCGGGCCTTGCTGCTTGGCTGCGCAACATGGGTCACCGCCTTACATTAGGAGGAGCCTGCCAGAGCCAGTCGAGCGGAGGCCCGGGGCATACCTGAGAACGAAGGAACAAAGTCAGTGTAGCTGATACAGACAAGTGCGTGTGGACGTAAGATAAAATAAAATCAGTGTTTCTTGTGATGTGTCTCATCACTTCCTGCGATAAATCCCCAACATTACCAGCGTAATTAGCAGGCGGGCCAGCAGCTCTGATGGCTGTATGTTACGGAGACGTTCTCCAGTGCAGCTGTTGGGAGCTCCTGCAGAGGTCAGAGGGGGAAACTAAAGCAGACCTCTCGTGTCAGCCACTATTATTTATTCGGAGTCCAGGCTCTATCCATCACTGTTGCCATCGCCCCGCATGTGAGGGCTGCACATCTCCCAGCTTCTCCTCTGCATCCCACCTTTCCAACCCAATGATCGACGGTTCATGAGAGGCACCTCAAGGTGGGGCTAAATGGTCTTCTATTCCCGGTGATGCTGCGTAGGCGGAGTCTGCCTCTCCGGCTCTGCGCGCTGCTGCCGCCTGCCCACCCGGTACTGTACATGACAAAAGCTGGAGGATGGAGTGAGTGAGAGAAAGCCACACTACTTGTTTCTCACAGACACTTTTTTGTGGTCATTTTGGCAGGAACGGGGGGGTTTGGATCATTGCGCCACATTCCAACGAAACGCGTCCTAGTTGATGGCAGTAGTTTTCTTCTTTTTACGCAAACCCTGCTCCAGTGAAGGCAGCAGCAGCAGTTCAGATCAGATTTCACAGCCACAGAGCTGAGCGGCAGGACTCGGTGCTCCGCTTCACCCGCCGACACCACTTCTCTGCTCGGCGAGCTCCAGAAAGAAAGACCGCGAGGAAACAGAGAAGCGGGTGCGCAGCGCAAATATTACAGCACCAGCTGGGGTCCCCCACCACCACGCGCACGTCTTTTTTTTCTTCCTTGTATGTATTTTTGCAGGATTTCAGCAAAAGCGAGAGCGCCACTGAGAATTAGATAGAAGGAAGCAGGGATGGACGAGCAGCCGCGGTTGATGCACTCTCACGCGGGGGTAGGCATGGCGGGGCACCCCGGCCTGCCGCAGCATATGCAGGAAGGCACCGGAGGGACGGACGGGGACGGCAGGAAACAGGACATTGGAGACATTTTACAGCAAATTATGACCATCACGGATCAAAGTCTGGATGAAGCCCAAGCCAGGTAAATATGCGCGCGTTGTTCAGGCGCAAACTGGACCAAACATTTCCCCAATAATCATAATAATAATAGTAATAAAAAAGTGGAGTTAATAGAAGAAAAATACAAATAAAATCACACGCCAGCGTCCTGTAGATGGAAGTAAAAATGTGAGCTACGCACAGACTGACACGATGGAAACAACCACGGCGCGTTTTTATTCCTTTAATCACTAGTTTCACACTGAAATAACTCACTGACAAGAAGAACCTGATGTTTCTGAGGTGTCGGGTATTTTTAAGTCACTTTCACATATTATTCCAGTCGAGCTGCATTTATTGTTTAACAAACGTGTTTGAGATGTTTAAAAATGTAGTTATTAAATGTAAAATTCAAAAAGATAAAATAATATATAAATGTATATGTCATCAATGTTAAAGTCATTTTCTACATGAGGTACAGATTATAATCACAGGTAAAAGAGGATTTGTGTCCACGCTGAGAGAGGAGCATGAGCAGACACACACACAGGTGTCATTGAGCAGAGTGAGAGTCACCGTGTGTGCTGTTGTGGAGCAGTTTGTGTGCTTTTGCTTAGGAAAGCCTGCTCTCTGTTCCAGGAAACACGCTCTGAACTGTCACAGAATGAAGCCAGCTCTTTTCAACGTCCTGTGTGAAATCAAAGAGAAGACGGGTAAGTCCACGCACTGCTGTCTCCTGCTTCCCTGCAGGAGACACCTCCACCAGGCGAAACGAGTCCAGTGCTGTGAAAAATAGTTTTCACTTATGGAACATGCAGCTAAAAAAAAAAAAAAAGTCCACAGAGGCACAGTAGCAGCTCTGTGTGGGCTGCTGGGGCTGCAGAAAGCTGGTGCGTGTACGTGTTTCCTGACACCGTGGACGTACCTGGAGCAGTCACTTATCAGTTCTCCTGTGGAAATACGAAGCAGCCCCTTTTCTTCTTCATGCTACGGTGGAATAACGGGGAGCGTTACCTGTCAAAGTGTGCTGAACACGTCTCTCTCCTCTGTGTTGCGCGTCTCTCCATTAACGCGGTGTCAGCAGAATAATTGCTCGGAGAGAAATAACGTAACGTAGGAGGCGTGAGGCGTGTTTCCACATCATTTTCTGATAGACTCCTCACACTTTCCACCGTGTGCAGCTCGCTGTGAGGGGCCCAGCGTCACACTCATTAGTGCAGAGAAGCTCGTTTGCATTCGTCGTCTGTGGCTCACCCTTGACCTTTGAGGTGATGATGATGATGATGATGGTGATTGTTTCTCAGGTCTGCGTGTGTCTTTGCTGAAGTTCACCTCTCTCTCTCTTCCTACACCAGAAATGACCACTGCTCTTTTTGTTTTTTAGAATCTAGTTGTCCTGGTAATTTTTGGGAGGTGTGTGTGTGTGTGTGTGTGTAGTGGGGAGTGGGGGGGGGCTGACACAGTTATGCATAGTGTTTTACTCCCCGGTGCTTCTCGGAGTTCATCCAGAGTTCGGCACAGCAACTTGGACCTCTTGCTGCCTGTGCAGCCGTTGTCTTCTCTGTCCGCTGGGCAAACTAGAAATACAAGGTGCATCTCATGGAGCTTCACTCCAGGACGCTGCTGCTTTGTCCAACTCATCCAGTCGGCCTCGTGGCAGGTTTTAGAGCGATTTTAATCTGTCAGGACAAATATGGTGCGTGAACTAAACAGACGTCCTGATATTTACATTCTGATTAAGTGTATGTATACATGACGGTTCTTTGTTTGTTGCCATAGCTGACAATCCATCATGATCACCACCGTTAGGAGTAATTATGTTTCAAACATTATTTCACCTTCATTCATCAGTCTCAGCGTTTCAGCAGCGCGTGTCACGTTGAGTGTAAATAAAACACTGAGCGTTAAACAGACTCATTTCCACATGGCGAGCGTGTCCCAAAAAACTGTACTGATGGTTTTAGTCGTGACGTGAACGTGGACTCTGTGAGGAGGAGCACATGACAGAACGTCAATAAGAAGTGAGGGAGGGAAAAGCAGCAGCTTGTTTCTCTTTCTGGTGACAGACTTTCATTCTGTTGTCATTTCCTCTCGCGGTTGTTTAGAAAAAGGAAACTATAGCTGCGATGAGTTGGCTCTGTACTTTCAGGTCGTCTTCCTCAGGACTTCTCTTTGACAGGGTTGATGGTACAAACTAACTTACAGCTAATTGGACTTTTTACCTTTTAATTTGCTGCTTCACAAAAAGCTTAGTTTGACTTTTGTGCTCTCTCCTGTTATTTCCTGTTAGTGGAGAAACGGAGGAAGCCTGGCCTGGCGTCCAAACTTTCCCAGGTCCACTTTAGTCTCACAGCGTGTAGAGCCCAGCAGCTTCAATGACTCCTCAAAGTTTCACCTCGCACCGCGTGATCGCAGAGAGCTGCTGTTTGCTTGTGTATATTTTCCAGCGCTGGCTGACAGCACCTGCGGGACACAAAGCCAGCGCTGATGTAGGGTCTGAACTTGTGACCCACTCTGTGTATTTTTACTGGGATGAAGTGAGGGATGGCCAACCGAAATATTCTGCAGCATAAACAAGCACAATAGAGCAGCAGCACCCGGGGAGGAAAGGAGCAGGAGAAGGAAGGAACACCTTCTTGGTTTTTGTTTTTTTTTGTCTCCTTTTTGATAGACGTCGGCTTTGTCTGTAGCCAGTTTCATTCCAGGCACATTTGAATTGTCTGTTTTACTTCAAAGGAATACTCTGTGTGTGTGTGTGTGTGTGTGTGTGTGTGGGTTCATTCCCCACACGAGGCAACACATGAAATACATGAAACGTATTAATTGTGTTACTGTGAGTGTCCAAAATGTGGAGCAAAGGTAAACGCCACAGGGTTTGTTGGTCCTATAGCAACGGCTCTGTGCTGAGCTTCTCACAGACACTTTTCAGAAACATATCCCAACAATGATGTATGAAGCGTTTCATGACAGGTGAACGCAGACACAATAATGTGAAGTTTCTCTATGGATTTTCCTGTTTTCTCACCACCGCTGCGTTCCAGTGATTGATGTAAGGCCTCTTTAGATAAGCAAATGCTTGACAAACTGATTTGGAAAATGAGGTGCTCTGACCTCTGTAAACACTTCACCGACGTCATAAATCTCCAGCAGTGTCAAACAGAAACACCCCTCGACTGAGCTGCCCCCCCCCCAACCCTAACAAAAGTGCGCCTTTCTTGTGGCCCGTGTTTGTGTAGTGTAAGGTTTCAAGCCTAGGGGATCCTCTATTTATAAAAATGATGAGCCCAGTGATGTAATGTCTTTTTTGGGGGGAAGGGTGAAAATAGGGTGTTTTACAGAAGGCAGCTGAGCTGTTTGACAGGATGAAATGAACCAGAGGTCTGATTATGGAAGGTGCATGGGAGCCTCCACTGCGCTGACTTGTCAGTCCTTTCACATGCTTGGCATCTGCCTGTTCGTATTACAGGAGCTGATCTCAGCTCGGCATTAGAGCAGAGTGGTGTGAAGCTCGCGGATGTTTCACCTGGAAACATGTTGTCCTTAAGCTGAGACGTCGCACTTTGCTGTTTCTGTTTGTGGTCCACAAACTGAGAATCTCTTTTCTCAGGTTAATTCATTCATCCCGCCAATGATCCAGATAGTTAGTTGGTTAGTTTTCGCCTCTCAAATAACTCTAACTAAAAACTGATAATTGAAACATTTAAAATATTAAAACTAGCAGCAACTCACATTTATTTAGCTGCTTTTTTCTAATTTTATCTGTAACATGTAAGAAACATGAAAATGTTTTCACAATTAGAACAAAGTAATATCTGGAATCCGCTTGTGTTCACTTTAGCAACGACAACGACAGCATTGGAATATTTGCCATTTTGGAAAAGGACTTCTTAGCTTGTAAGTCGTGACATAATCTTCAGTTGCAGTGATGCAGAACAAAAAGAGAAAATCACAAATCTGTGAAGAGTGCGCGCTGTGAACCAGGAGCTGGTAACCTGTCTGTATTACACGAGGATGTAGATGTTGTGATAGCGAGCGGGGTGTCACGGGGGGGGTGGGGGGGGTTGCGCCTCCCTCTCGTCGGACACAGAGACGACTCCTGATACATGCGCAGCTTTTGTCTCCCTCTCATCCTTCCCTCCTCGATGCTGATACAGCAGGCTTTGGGGGGCGAGGGGGGTGTGGTGGGGTGTGAGCGCGTGTGTATGTGGAGTGGAGTGGAGTGGAGGGGTGGGGGGAGGCGGGGGAGGTGGGGGAGTGAAATGCCAGAGCTCGCTGCCACAGCTGTTTCCACAATCTCTCTCTCTCTCTCTCTCTCTCTCTCTCTTTCTGCTTAATAACCCACTGAGAGGCGGGAAGAGCTCGAGTCTGCTCCTGAGGACGTAGACAACTGAGGAAAAATGTGTTTTGATGAAGCCGTATAAGGCAAAGCGCCGGTGTAGTGCTGTGTTTGATGCAGAATCCTAATCACGGGATCATCAGCGACTGACAGCATTGCAAACGGTGTCTTAACACCATTACAGTAAAGAACAATGTGGTTACAATATACATTATGCAAATTGTCAGTCGCCTAATTGATACATGTTAATCATATTAAGGAGCTTAATTATAAGAATCTTACTGCTGGTAATTAACACCGACATCACATGAACAAGGAGAGTGTTCTGTTTTTTTCTCTCACAGTACTCTGCTCTCAGGAAAAACAGGAGGCAGCACCAGCACTAGATTGTTTTCGTATTTTTAACTAATATATTTTCTGCATTTCCTGCAGTGATGAATGTTTTTTTTTTTTCGTCTCTCTCTGCCGAAGGCCACTGGAATGCAGTTTGTCAAAAAATTACATTTCGCTCGGAGCAGCCCTGCCAGCGCGGAGATTACAGAACGGAGACGAGATCCGAGCAGACTCGGGGAAAGAGCCTCGTTCTTTTACCTGAACGCCGACTGGCGCGCTCCAGCGCTGAGCAGCGACTGCTTAAACGCCACTGTTCCGCCATTCACCTCTCTTTGCAATCTCAGTCCCTGCAGATCTTTTTCCTTCAGTCAAACAGGCCTCCTTAATATGTTACGAATGTAATCAAGTCTGCAAATTTATTATGCACGTTAAATTGAACATGCAGTGGCACGTTTGAATGTGGTTGCCATACCAACCCTACCAGGAGTTCATTTTCCATAATGTAGTGTTTGGAATCTCATTTCCTCCACTCTCCCCTGCTGCTCCTTGCAGACACCACCTCCAGGCTTCCACTGTACGTTCACTGTGAAACACTGGAGGGAGGGGAGAAGAGGAAGGCGAGAGGGAGAGAGGCTCTCTCCACGTAGTGGAAATGACACAAATTAATATACACTACTTAAACCAGACCAAGATTAATGGTTCCCTTTCGCTGCAGCTTAGTCCCACTGTCAGTTGCCGGGTGCTCGTTGGACAAAATCAACACTAATCAACATTTATTCCACTTTTGCCCTGGGCTCTCATGAGTCTGGCAGGACTGCCCCCCCTCTCCACCCCCCTCTCCCTTCCCTTCCAGCAATCCAACCCTCCCTCCGTCCGTCTCGCTACGCTTTTCACCTCTCATCCAGCTCCTCCATACATCACCCTCCTCACGCCGCTCGGCTCCTCAGAGGAGAGTGCGCCCCCTCCTATCAGACCACATTAGAGTCATGATAGATTTTCTCTTTTCATTTGCATCTGATATTTAACACAGCAAAGCAGTTGCTCTGTCACTTTACTGTACAAGTATGTGTGAGTGTGTGTGTGTGTGTGTGTGTGTGTGTGTGTGTGGGTACAGGTTTCTGGTGCGGTTGTGAAGCGCTCATTCAAGTCAGTAATCTAATCTGCACTCAGAAACAGGATATGCATTCAGCGTTCAGCGAGTGAGTGAGTATCAGGTAGTGTATTTATACAACTCTTCATTTACTGGAAAGTCACATTTCCAGATTTCTCTGTGGGAAAGTGGACTCCAGGCTGCTGCTGTAACTTATCTCTCTTTTCATTTCGATTTCAGTGACATGCACAGACACTGCTGCTCGCTCTCTCGTCTTCACCAACATCACAGAATAACACTGAAGGCTCCATACTATTTGTCATTTCACCAGCTTCTATGATTATTAAGTAGCATGAAAATAAAACAAACAAAAAGGATGTTCACGTGTGTGTGTGTGCGTCTCCTGCTGTCTTTCTTTACAAACCTTCCGTTTTTCCGTCATTCAGCTATTGTCTTACCCTCTTCTTCCTGTTTAGGGAGCTGGATGTGCTGGATCTGTTCCCAGCATGCTTTGAGTGGAAGCCAGTGACACAGTCCGTCCCAGCAGTCCAGATTTTACTAATGTCCAGTCGTTTTTGGTGGAATCCTTCTGAGTTAGAGTATGCGCGATGCTTTATTCCCTCCTGAAAATGAAATTGTGCGAACAGCTGATGCCCCTTTTCCGACAGCACTTTGCCAAGATATTCAGTGCGGTGTTGTCCATCTTGCAGGATCGCATGGCCGGGGGCATTGTCATGGAACCAACTGGCCTCATTGAAGTGACACAGAGTGCTTTGTCAGCTCTGTGTCTCAGGTGCCAACCTGTGCTTCCCAAAATAAACTGTCATGCAATGTGGCTAGACAGGAAAAATGTACAAGGAAAGTGATGGGCCACCCCCCCGCCCTCTGAAAGGAAACAAATGTTCCATAACAGAAATGCATTGTGGTTTTGGACACCTTCCCAGCCGCGACACCGGCGACGTGGTGGGGAGCTGCAGGCGTGCAGCGCCATCGTCTGCAGCATCAGCAGGGGTCACAGCAGGTGGGACCGCACACGCAAAACTTGGAGTTTCTGTGCATTGATGGGTCCTTTTATTTATTCTTTAAGTGATTTTATTTCACCGTGAGCGCGTTAGATGTTGGCAGCTCTTTGTGATTTGCAGACGTCCTCCTCCAGAAATAGCTTATGCTTACGGTAGTTAGCTCCGCTTCCTGTTTTATAAATTGTCATTCTCTCTCTGCCGTGCAACATAAAACCAGGAGAGAGGAGGATGTGCTCCTGGGTGGAAGTCACTCTCAGGTCCACGTCAGGGAGGTTAGAAGGGGCGAGCTTGTGGAAAGTCATACGCAGCGACCTCCAAGCTGTGACTGCTGTCCGTATCTGCCCTGTTGGATCGCAGCGTGGCCTGTGAGCTCCATAGCTGCTGTGACATTTTTATGACCAGTGCACTGAAGTAAAGGTGAAACTCACGAAGGCTTGAAATGGAATTTCAGGGCTCACCTCCATATTGAGGAACCAGGATTCTGTAGCCTGACAGTAGGAGTGATGTAATGACGTTTCACTAAACACAGAACTGCAGACCTGGGGTCACGATAGTCGAGGAGGTGGTAGAAAGGGCCTGTTCATACCTTTCTAAGTGTTTACTGCCTTAATTAATTCATATGAGAACTGACAAAGATATGAGAGAAAAAATTCGTTTTTTAAAATTATATTATTTAATTATTGTTACTGTTAGTTATTATAATATCACATTAATACAAACTAGAAAGTTTGAATTTAAATTTACCAGGGTTTTGCCACTGACAGCTTTAAAGAGTGAGAAATTATTTTCATGTTCAGGACTAGATTCTGTTCTGGTCCTTAATGTCCAGAAAGGTGCGACAACAGTGTGGTTAGGTTTAGACCAGGGGCGCTCACACTGTTAAAAGGATCTACCCTACTACAAAAATACAAAACATATATTTATTTACTATATTAATTATATTATATATATTAATATATTAAGTATATTGAGAATACTTTATATGTACAATGTATGTTGATGTACCTTACAGAACCGCATGAACCACTATGTACATATTTTGTCATTCCCTGAGTTTACTCGGATGACTTGCACTGAATGGACTCAGCCGGGACTGCACAGTTTATGCATAGCAAGTTTTATATTTTTTTACTTGGTCCTAGTTCCCCACTCATTTTTACACCATCTTAAGTTTAAGAGGAAAAAACGAGAGCTAAACTCGAGGTGACTTGCTAGCGTGTTAGCTTTGCTGCACTTGCGCATGCATAGTGACCCAAGTGTCAGAAAGGTCAGATGTCATCTGACTGGCTGTCCTATATATCAGACAAGTGACGGGATAAACGATAGGCTGACGTCTAATTTTTCCAACGTCATGCGATCTACACACAATGCCTTCACGATAGTCTGGTAGATCTACGCATTGAGCACCCCTGGTTTAGAGTATGGGTGTCAAATCCTGGTCCTCAAGGGCCACAGTCCTGAAAGCACACGTCCAGTTTTCAGGTTTTCAAGTGTGAGCGCAAACAATTATTAATACCCTCCAGTGCAGTTTTGCTGAACAGATCCTTGTAATAAAATGGTCGTGTCCCCATCATTCTAATGTACCATAGCAGTATTACGTTGTCTGATGTTTGTCTGTAATTGTAATGTCCTTTGTTGGTTAATGCACTGTATTTGTCAGATACAAAAAGAATTTCCCAAACGATGACAAAGGAAACGAACTAAAATAATCGTTAGCCGAAGCTCTAAAAGGCTGTCACTGATATCCCTGCTGATAAATTCACGTTGCTTCTGCCTCTGCTGTAAAGAGATTGTGTTGATAAGTTAATATTCCGACAACAGAGATGAGATAAAGAGGTTTTAGGAGTTTGGAGGATAGCGTAACCTTGATAAAACGCTCATCTCAGTGACATTGATTTTCACCATCCATCTTCATCTGATATGAAGTATGCAAATGGTGGGATCGGCTGGGAGTGGAGTACAGTGCTGCTAAATGGGCCATTTCAAATGTTCTTTGTACCATGCTGACTTCCAAAAAAATCCACTGACAGCAAGCTCGGCGCACGCTGAAGTCTCTTTTGGAGATGCTTTTCCACCTTTATCTTCATATCTGCCTCTGTTTCTCCCACTTCTCTCCATCCCCTCTTCCCCCCGTCTCCAGCTTTCCCTCTCCCCTCGCCTTGCGTGTCATACAAATTAGGTATATAGTGACAGTGTCAGAATGGCTACTCATGAAATATTAACAGCTTGTAGAGATTTTTATATCGCTACATTTCTCCTGGTTTTTAACTATGTCAGCACAGGCTATGGGACATTTATTTGTGTGAGTTCAGGAAGGCTATTACCCTACCAGCTTTTTTCATGCGTTAGATGATATCCATCAATCCTCTTTCCACACGCGTGTTGTCTGTGTCGCCTCAAATATCTTTCCCGTGTAAATGGAAGCCACTCGCTGTGTGTTTGTGCGTACCACTTCCTGGGTACATGGGCTTTGGATGTAACAAGGTGTTTATTGCCTTATAAAGCTGCTAATTATCGTATTTTCTCGTTAGGAAAAAGGCCAAACAATGTAAACGTTAGACGACATATGGATAGTTGTTAAATTGTCTGCATGGAAGGTAAAATCGCAACGGCCTGCGATGAACAATAAGGCCAATTAGAAGTTGCCTACAATGAGTCTTCGTGCACACAAAGGAGAATCTGTGAGCGGCACAGCGTGTTTATCTTTTTAGATGTTAGGCTTTCTCTGTTTTTCCTTTTTTGTCTTTTCAGTTCACGGCTGGTCTCCGAACGCGTTCAGCTCAGTGGGCGGGGATGGCCTCTCTCTTTCTGCCTTTTTGTTAGCCAGCCCCCGTAAAGATGGAGCTGTCAATCACGCCCAGGCTTCCCCGAGTCCTGAGAGGCAGCATCAGTTCTCAGTGAGGCAGCGGAACAATGACTTTTGTTGTCACACATGGGCATTTCTCTGAAGCATTCTGCGGACTGTGTATTACCCTTTAATTAAATTCATTCTTCTAGGATGAGCGAAGGGAGACAAAGGGAGGATATTGCAAATAACTGATTTGGGTTAAACGCTGTTTAAAAGGATCACTTCGGTTTATTACAACCTGCATGTGAACATTTTTACCCATCAGCTGTAGCATCCTACTCTATTCGTAAGCAAATCATCAGTTTAGACTGATCATATAAACCAGACTTACCTAATTCTAATGTTGCATTGCCCATAAAAACTCACTGGCTACAGGACGCAGCAGCAGGATAAATCAGCAGAAATAGACCACCGCTCTAAACAGTGTGCAGCCAAATCAAGACATTTGTGTACAACAGGGTAAATCACTTATACTCATGAAGATCCTTCTGTGATTGCTTTGTTGCCGTAAAAAATAAATGGAGGATAATTAGTTAATGAGGCGTGTCCTCCTCTCTTATCATATGTGGCTGGGGCTTCCTCTCCTCCTGACTAATGATGATGTGTGGCACAGGTAGCTGTCAGCGAGCCATGATTAATTAAAAGCAAAACTAGGCCAATTTGTCATATTGTTCTACGTGTGGTCAGAGAGCGAGCTGCGTTGCACCGCGGACGCGCGGCTTTGTGAGAAGTCTCATCAGCTCAGGGGGACTTTTCTTTTTTTATCCGGGTCTCCGCGCTGACTGTCTCGACACAGACCCCGTAACAATTAGGAGGCTTTGGGGATGGGGCTCAGAAATATGAGCGCGCCTGGTGAGGTTGACTTAATGAACAGATCCGGCACAGAGGAGAGCACTCTTGTGTCTGCTGAGTCTGAAGTCTTAGGGAAGCGTGGAGCCTTTTGCCACCAGCATAGTTGAAGCTACATTGGATTTTCTGTGTTTGTTCCTTGGAGGTCCATCCATGCAGCAGTCATTAGCATTGTCGGGCGGCCAGCGGCTAACAGGCCACGCTGACTGAGGCGTCTCAGCTGCCAGCTGTGGCTCTCACTGAAGGCCTGGCGAGGAGAGCAGAAGTCTCGTTTGTGTTGGACTGCAGTGTTGGTCCCAGCGTGCAGCCTGGCCCTTGTCAGCGGCCCTGTCATATCTGTCTTGGGCCTGTCCCGACAGCCAGCCCAGATTCCCACGTCACAAAGGCGGGCTCGTCCTAGGAGAGACAGGTGTCAGCAACCCACTGCCCCCACCCCCGTCGCCGTCCCAGGCAGATGCCGGCTGCGACTGAGCCACACATTTGAAGCTGAGCAACTTGGAAAGAAGGGTCATCTCTGCCACCCATTCACAGTTGCCATATCACAAGCGACTGCAGCTCCGTCATGTGTGAGAGATACGGAGCATCCACCAGAGAAGACTGTCCCAGTCCAAGAGCATCACAGACGGAGGCTGCGTCCTAAGTGACTGACACGCTGACTGACAGCTTTATTGTGTCCTTTGATGAACGGGGATGAAAGGCTCTCGTGAAGAGGCCTTGCAAACACAGACCATACTCACAGACGCGCTCGGCAACAATTACGCGTCCCTTTGTACGCATTGTTGTGTGGAGGCCGCATCTTTTGGCTGACAACACGGTTTTTCTAATTGTACAAAAGCAGCCATGTAGGAATCTGGCTCGTTAAAGTCTGCCTGCAAAGCTGTGGCCCCAAGGACACGGGCATCAGAAGTTTTATGAGACTCTTCTTCCTTCTTCGTGATTCTTCTGAAAATTGTTATTCCAGGCGTATGCGGTATACAGGAACCACAGCTGATTCCACTCCTGGCTGCTTTCATGTCATCATGTCCTGCTGAGCCAAGGTAGGACACGTGCAACAGTGTCCACATTAAAAACTAGAGCTCAGATAGTGCCATCAGTGCAATCTCATTTACAAATACAAACAGTGTCCCCAGCTGCGGTTTGAAAAGAAGTGCATGCGCAGCTGCAGCGCCGGGACCGAAAGTATGAATCAGCCTTTAAATATGTGTAGTAGTGGAACAAAAATCCAAAGCACATAGGATTTCAGGTTACACGAGTGCTGCACCCACTGTAGCAACCTGTAGTGCAGCGTTTGAAAATGATCGAACCGTGAGAGCTTAATGACTAATGCAGCCCCTTTCCCTCTCTCTCTGCTGCGATACTCAGCATCCCTGTTGTCTCTGCTGCGTTATTTCTGTAGTCATCTGAATTGATCCACGCCGAAGCCAGACAAAGACCGCTCGCTGTATATCTAATGTCTTTCAGCAGCCACATTAAGAGTACAGTTTGCATGGAGGCGCATTAATAATTGAATTGCAGTCGTGTATCTGAATGCTGCAGGAGCGCCAAGTGATGGATATTTTTAATGATATGAAGAGTGAAGCCCAGAAAGATCAATGCCTGCACACACACACACACACACACACACACACACTGTGTCTGTCATTGGGAATCTAAAGGCCTGGTGAGGATGATTGTGCTCCCACACTAATATTGTTTTGGTCCGTGAGCCGTCTGGTCTGATCTTATGGGCTGAAGGTCTTCGGTCCAAATGACTGTCCCCTTTGCCGATGCTGTCAGAACTGACAGTCCTCATGTTTATTTCATTTTGCGTCTGGCCTGTCTCGTTTCCCTATCCTCCAATGTCATTAACGCTGCGAGCCAGGACCCTGCAGTGGCGCGCCTAATGAATTCCTCTGCGGCTCCTCACTCCCCACCTAGTTACCCCAGCTCAAGGTGTCAAATTAAAACAGCCTGGGAAAAAAAACAGAGGAGCAGCTCTCACGCCGCGTGCATGTACAGTATGCATGCTTCATTTCTGTCTTCTGCGTGATTCCTGTTTGTTGTAAGCGATTAGGCTGGTGAGTGTTGATTTCCTGAACGATGAGAACAAATAAACGAAATGAACTTTGAATATAACAATTAAAACATTTGTCAACAACAAACACCTCCCTGCCGCGGAGATGAGTTTGATCCTGTAGCACAAGAGCTGTGTCTGATGTCGACATGCTGCCTTTAACCTCCCTTTTGGTTTATGACCACTGCTGATTATCCTGCACGACTCGATGAAGAATTTGTAACACTTGGGATCTCCGGGATAAATTGGGGAATGAAATCGGCAGCGGTGAGGATGCCTGGGTGCCTGCTAATTGTGCTTATTTAGTTGTCATTGTGATGAGCGTAACGAGGCCAGACGTGTTATTGAGCTGTGAGGCTGCAGTGAGAAAGCACATTTCTTAGGTTGATCTTTATGGGGAGCGTTGGTGGGAAGTGAACCTGGTCATTTTTATGTTAGCTCATGTGTAGCAACGATTCACGTTGAAGCAGTCTGCGAGCACTTGTTCTGCTCTGTGTTTATATGAGGTGTGTATGAGGGTTAAGCAAAGCCAGGATTGTGTTACACAGTGGGTGTCCATTTCCCAGTGGAGACGGTGACCACAGTGCTGCTGCCACAGCATCAGAGGAGCAGGCCTCCCTGTGTGTCTCTCTCTCTCTCTCTCTCTCTCTCCCTCTCTGACAGCACCGGAAGATGGAAAATGGTGTCAATCAATTCATCAGGGCAACACGCGTGGCTGTGCAGAGAGGAGAGCTGGGGGCGTGGTAATGGCGGCATGCAGGAGAGGCGCAGCACATGATTATGGCTCCCTGCTGCAACTATTTTCCCTCACCGCTGTAGCTGGTGCTGCAGAGCCTTAATGGACTGACTGACTGACTGTACGCCCGTCAGCCCCCAGCTACTAAACATCGCTGTGGAGTGTCCACGGTGGCGCCGCTGTTGTGCTGGGGGAGCGTCTCGGTGCTGATGTTTTGGACCACCTCAGCACTTTGAGTCCACGGCTTGTTAAACTAAAAGATTGTGCCGCGTTAATTAAAGATGTGTAAATATGCTTGGATGGGCCAAATCTTCACATTAGGAGAGATTTGCGGAATCTGCACTGTAATATATTTTAATTAAGGATTAATTTAAAAATAATGGGGATTTTATTTTGCCTGGCAGACTGGTTCATGACACGATTCTGGCGTCTGCTGTGAGCTCATCAGTGGAATATTGAGCACCTCGCCTGCTTCTCACGAGCACGGGGAGACTCTCAAGGTCTCCTGAAAACAAAAGCTTTGCCCTCTCTTTGAACAAAAAAAACCCCAGACATTTACAGAGGGAGGGAGTGGCCACTGTGTTGGCTTAATTAAAAATTTTTTTACACCTCCTCATCTTCACCCTCACCCATCCTCTTCTCTCTTTTTCGGCTGGCAGAGCAGCAGAGTGGCTCTGAGACACGGAACACTAGTTGTGCTGGCAATTATGTTAATGGGATGCTATTAGGCCATGATTCCGTATGAGCGATCGGGGAGAAGAAGAACCCCGGCGGCAGAAAATGATAACGGAGCGTGCGCCTCGTTGATACCGCTCCAGCAGGATCATTTGCATAATGAACCCTCCCCACTAACGAGGGGTGTGGCCTCGACACTGAGCTACTTAGAAAGCTCAGGAGTCGCAGCGTGAGGCGCGCCGACAGTGGAGGCACAAAGTGACAACAAGATTCATGGACTTCCCGTGTGACTGTAGCATGCAGATTTCTCTGTTGCTTTGCAAACTCAGTTCCCCGACTCGGTTCGGCGTTCCCTTCTACACTCACTCATGACAATGCATTTTCTTTGTAGTGCACTCTTACCTTGAAAAATGAAAGAGGAAATCTCCACGCCGCTTGGCTCTTGGGTGTAATTTAGTCATGAAGGTGTGTTTGCTGCTCCTGTGTGCTCCGGGCACATACCATACAGCGTATTCCAAAATACATCTTTGGCTTCTATAAATAGCCACAGATCAAATATTCATTACGCTGCCTTTGTCAGTTTATTCATTTTTTTACTTCCTCCTTTTACAGTCAACACTTTGCACATGTGCGCACACCTACAGACGCAGTGTAGAATGTGTGGCTGTATGATTCACCAGGCATTAGGAAGGAACGTACCTCGGGGCGCTGAAGCCCTGTGGATTCTCTCAGCAGCTAAAATAAAACCAAACATACTGCATCTGTTGCAGTCGTCCTGGCTTTTTTGCCTCATTCCTACGCTGACGCTATTGATTCCAAACCTGACAATTTATTATTAATCTGCTGGCACAGAGAAGCGTCTTCATTTATGCATCGCTCGCCTCTCTGCTTCTTGATGTTTTATTTGTGCTGTCCACATGGTGTGTGTACTTTCCTACACCGTGACCTGTCCAGGATTTGATCAGAATGATCTTGAGGCCCAGGGGACGACATTAAACACCCAGAATGCCCCTCGGGCTGTTCTCCCCTCCTCGCTTTCTCAACCTTTCATTCTCCCTTAATGAGAACTCCTCCTAATTATTTCAGTGGCTGGAGCGCGGGGGACACAGCCAGAGTTAGATCCCCTGCGCTCGGACGTGACCGCTATGCTGATGAAGGCAGGGGGATCAATAATTTAGGCTCTAGCCTTAATGGCGGGGTGAGGAGAAAGCGATACATCTGAGTCAGAGATTGCATTTTAAAGGCACAGCCGCGCTGCCGGAGTTAAGTAGAACCTCCCCTGAATACGTTTGCTGTAAACAGCTGACACATTTATGTTTACTGGAATCCTTATTACGCTTCCTCTAAAACTAAGTCTGTGTGTGTGTTAAGTGTTTGTTTACCTAGCTCTTCGCATATCCTGCATTCAATTATTGCGTCCTGCGGAGCCTCTCGGAAAACGTCTCACTTGCCGAGTGATTTGCATTTGAAGTACATGTGGATATAATTGATTTAGAGGCATGAATATTGATAGTATCTTATCAGCTCGGCGCGCATCCCTCAAACCACTCTGCGGAGAATAATGGTCCTCTGAGCATTTTTCTGGTCATCTTGCTTTAGCGGATGCACACATAATCTTTAAGTGTACAGAGCCTCGGCTCCACGAAAACCCCCTTCCGCCTCCCTCTGGGGAGGCATCCATGCATCTTTTAAGGACTCTTCACATCAAGGAGGCCTGAGCAGAGTACCCTGCAGTCTCTCGCTCAATTATTAAAGCTGGGATTTTTGATGCTCTGTTTTAACTTAGCCTTGGAAGAGCAGAGGAGAGAAGGGAGCCACATGCAGAGCACGGCAGCCCAGCCAAGCTTCGCGTCTCCCCCGCAGCAGGATGATGGTGACAATTTTCTATTGCAGTTTATTAGAAGAGTCTTTTTTTTTTTAATGGAAACTTGGAAGTGTTTTTGAAACATTCATATGGATTTCATATTGCAGACATTCCCCCTTCAAACAGAATGATTCACTGCGGGTTGCATTACAGTTTCCCAGCGCTGCACACACTGTCGCTGTGATAGAAAAAAGGGGCTGCATCCAATTATAACAGGGGACACATTTGCTCACAATGCTCACTTTGATTGATGTGTGAGGGCTGCGGTCGGAGCTCTAACGAAGTCCAAATGGCTCGGATTGAAACGTTACTTATTGACTCAGCCTGACAAACAATAACATCACCGACAGACATGAGCATCCTCGGTGCTGGTTGCCATAGAAGTGGGAGAAATGAATCAACCAAACACAGGACAGGATCTTACATTATTCCCATCATCACATGGAAAGTGAGAAGATTTAGAGGCAAAGGATGTAGAATCCCACTTGGCTTTGATTGGATGTCACTGTTTATGTTTTTTATACAAGTGCCAAGGAGGTCACGCAGCCTCCACCAGTTGTTTGGCTCTCCATATAAACCCCATCTATTGTCTCTGTGAATTGCAGCGGCCTTTACTCGGATTAAATATTGATATACATGTAAACACTCGCGCCATATTGAGCACGTTTTTCAGAGTCACAGGCTCCCTGCGCAGTTGTGGAACGAGCTGCTGCTCGCTTGAGAAATAGGCCCATTGTTTCCGAGCTCATTGTTGATTTATGGTGACAAAATAAAGCGTTGTGACACCCAGCTGAAATTAAGGCTCTGCAATTTCCAGCTAAGGTGTCAGCGAATTTGAATAAATCCATCTACGAGTGCGCGCTAACGTGCAGGGCCTGTGTTTGCGGCATGCAAAGCTGCCGTAATTTAACGTGGTCTTGAACGAGCATAAATAATATTCTCCGTGTGGGAAAAGACGAGGATAAGTACAGGCTAATTGATAATTGACAAGATTTATTCGGCTTCCACAGTCAATCGCCAGAGCACGGTTACAAGCATGTCGTGTGTTCGCTTGATTTGCACGAGTGGTGGTCAGTGCGCTGCCCGCGCTTCTGAACAAAGTCAGTTTTAAGGTGTTTCACATTAAAAGCCTTCAGGCGTCTCCACATCAAAGCTGATGTAAAACAGGAAGGGCAGAACATGCTGAGTTTTACTCATGGAAGTTAGTGATCAACGATCCACAGGCAATAACTACTGAAGTTCCAAGTCAAGGAAACACAAAACCTCCACAGTTCAGTTTCTTTATGTTGGAACGCAGTGAAACTGTGGAATTCATCAGAGAATAATTTAAGTAATCAGTAAGTGAAGAGTACCAGTTAAAACAGGCTTCTCATGGGTACATCGTTACAGGGGGGTAATGCTGTTGCCCCCAACCTTGGATGTTTTTACCTGATTTGCATTATCAGCTGACCGTTATTGTTTCATTCCATCATATGCGACTTGGTCAGTATTTGGATCTCCACTTTTATTTGAGAACTCACTGTACTCAGCCATCAGACCAGAGAATCCAGGGACACCATCTTCTTGGATTGCATCCGCAAATTAGCTTGAGGCACAGTGGATCTCACTGCCACCTGCTTCTTTCATCCTACACTGCAAGAGTTGCCACGTACTGAGATAATACTACTGTAAGAGAAGACATTTTCTCTCCTCCTCTCTTACTGTTTTTCTCTCCATGTCTTCCGCCTGAATAATAGATCTCCTGCCAGTAGAGATTCTTTGTTTGCCTGATATCTCAGGGTCAACTCAATGACTGTGCGAAACAGAAACATTATAGACTCCTACGGTGAGACTGTATATGTGCATGTGTGCCTACAGTATACTGTGATCCGTGTCTGAATGCCATGCTCTTGGGAGAGGGAAGCTATCCACATATAAGAAATGAATGAGGTAATGTGCTGGGAGGTAATGGGTTTATGCAACATACTGGAACAGAGAAGCTCATTAGGAGACTGGAGCCGTAACCTCAGTGCTCCTGGCCTTTAGTCCCTTTTGTCATAGCAGACTGGTGCAAGCCAGAGAATTTAATGCTGGAGGGTGGGAATCCATTTTAGAAGATGGAATTCAATACTGGGTGTCGTCGCACAGGTGAGTTACTTTCTGTATGAGATGTCCTGTCTGCAAGCGGCAGATCCTCAATGTTGCATCCACAGGCACGGGAAGCACAATCGATATGAAAGCACTCAGTATTAATACCATAGAAATGACCTATATGATGCGTAGAAAAGTCAAAGTCATAGAGATTCAAACGAAGCGTTCACGCCTCTAAATCATAACCATGTCATATTAGAACTTATAACTTAACTATACTCATAAATACAAATATTTCAGTGCTGATTTATAATGTTTCATGTTTATGTTGCTTAGAGAGGAAATCGTTGTTGATTTCCTGAAAAGCTTATTGAAGCTTGTTGAAGCTTATCAGAGATTTGGTTCTTATAAACACATACTCGCACTATTGCTCGCTGAGTTGTTCGAGTAGCTGCAAACTTTAGATCCTGTGGAGGATTTTGCAAGGCGAAGAGTTCACCCACGACAGAAATGTCCTCGGGGTTTTGATGGGGATTGTGTTGTACAGCGAGTGTAGTGTTTTGTTGGTAGCCGCTCACAACACGGATAGAATATCTGAGGGTGGGCTTCGTGCCATCTACAGCGTTATCACACATCACTGGACAGCGCGTCAGCTGACCACAGTGTGTGTGCTGCCACGGTGTCAGCAGTGAATAACATGCTTCCATCATGTTTGCTTTGTATGATTGAGATGTAGGTGTGTGTGTGTGTAGGGGAGGTTCTCTCTCTCTCTTTCTCTTTGCTGTAGTAGAATTTGTTTGTCAGGCGGGCAAGCAGGCAAGCATCACCGGGTTCCTGGCCCGCGTGGAGGCAGAGTTTCCGGTCTATTTCCAGCGCTGCGTGTTCATTCTAGGTGACTGAGGGGACTATGTGTCATTAAAGGCCCGTCCTCTGCCTCTACCCATGTGTGAAATGCTGCGCCTTGGAAGCTGGTCTGCCTTTCTTTGTTTGACCAGTTTGTCGGCAACTCGGAAATCCTGGTCAGAAGGTTAGCGGTGCCTGCAGAGGTCGAGACCACACAGCGTGAGGCGGCGTTGGAGATCACATCAATCATTATAGATCACAATGGATGTCTGCTTGTTTTGAGTACAGACACATGACAAACTACAGACATGTTTATGGAATAAAATGTGGTTAATTCTGAGTACACAGGCTTATTGACTATGTTGTATATTACACACTGTTCTCATTTACTGACAGGAAAGAAAAATGAGCCCACTGGGATATATCACCATAACTATAAAGTTGGCCAATTATCCCCTTGTTGACAGTTTCGAACCATTTTGTAGTTGACTCAAAGATATTAAACTTTATTGAATTAAAAGGACACAGCATGGATGGTTTTATATCACCTATATTATAGCTCCTTTATGACATTTAAAATTTTATTGGGCAGGACTTAGAAATCTGGGGGCAGTATATAAAATGAGGAATTTATTAGACTTTGTGCCCTTTTGTGTAGCTTGTGCCCGAAATATTGTATGCAGAGACAGATGAGCTCCGCCTGTGTGGTTTTAATGCTGCAGTCAGTCGGTAATGATGTGCAGTAAAGAGCAGGTAACAGATGCTGAAATAAAAGGAGCATGATATATCAATGTTTAGCATAACAGATGCGATATGGCATTTTAAAATGCTAATAATTCTCATCTGACCCTGTTAGTGAGGAACAGCTGAGTGATAAGTACATTTGACAGAGCAGAACTGGCTCTCCGGCGTTTATTCTCTCTTCTTTATTCAGCTGATCAGATGCACAGGATTTTATTTTTATTTCCAGGGCCATTTTCTAATAATACTGAGCCGAGATGTACACTTCCTGCGAACAAAGTTATGCTCTAGATGTAGTTCAGGGAAGGCTATAAAAGCTGGAGATCAGGCAGGTGTGCATCCTCAGCCACAAGAGCAGAATTTAAAAGGAGCTGGGGAGGTAGGCTCTGCAGGGAAACCAAAGTAGGAAGTCAATAAGGCCTGAATCTTTTATGAAGGCAGAGGTATTCATATCAGAGCTCTGCCAGCAGAAAGAGCAGCCTGCTGCTTATGTGAGAAGACAGAGAGAAGTAGAGGGTCTAAATCTCTCACAGTTTCACCTGAGTCCTCGTTACCGCGGGAGCTTGTGCCTCACAGTGGAACAGGTGAACGTATATTTCTTCTTTTTTTTTTTTGATGTCAAAACTGAGCAACGGTGCTAGAATACGGTGAAGAACTACTACCAGAAAATAATCAGTGTAGAGTGCTGCAAAAAAGTAATTGCCCCTTTCCTGTTTTTTTTTGTTTTTCTTTATTGTATATTTGTCACACCTAAATGTTTCAGATCGTCAAAAACAAATTTAATATTACACATAGATAATCAGAGTAAATACAAAGTGACATGTATGAATGTTTTTTAATGATGATTTTATTTATTTATATTTATTATTATAGTCCCCTAAATCTTATTAAAGTTTAGTAAAGGTTTATAAACATGTTTTAGGAAAGTATGTGATTTATAACCGCAGTCAAGTATTTGCAGTAGCTGTAAATGAGTTTTGCACGTTTCTATGGAGGAATTCTGTCTTGTCCTCGTCTGCACAATGGTTTTAGCTTATTTACCCTGGAGAGTTTTTGAGCATGTTTAAGTCATAGTCAATAGTCTGTTTTAGTCATGCTACAGTTTCATTATTGGATTTAGTCTAGACCACTTCAGAACCTTGTTGGTTTGGGCCATTTAGAGGTAGATTTGTTGGTGTGTTTCAGATCATTGTCCTCCTGCAGAACCCGAGTGTGATGGTCACACATTCTCCAAAAAGATCTTCTGTTTGAGTGCAGAATTCATGATTCCATGAGTTATGGCAAGTTGTCCAGGTCCAGAAGCAGCAAAGCAGCCTCAGACCATCACGCTGCCACCATGTTGGTATGATGAAATGCTGTGGTCGTTTTTAAACCCGATGAAATAATTGCATCAGCAACACTGATCTTAGCTGAGCGAAGTGAGTCCTGCGGTTCTTTAGATGATGTTCTGGCTTGTCTTATTCTTGGAGACTTGAATTATAGGTTGTAGCTCAAGTATGTCTGCTGATTATGGTGACAATCATTAAATGACCTGCAACTAACTATGTTCTTCGTTGAGTTCTTATTGTTTTGAGTAATTGTGTGATAACAACAATATTCAGCTTGAATGAGCGTAATGAATATGTCACAGCTGATGTGCTTGAACAAGGATATATTTGGCATTTATCTTCTATTATCATCTGACAATTAATCCATCATGACAATACTGGTCCTGTAGACCAACTAATGCGTTAATAGAATAAAGGTTTCACCTCCAGACAACACGGCTATTGCTTTTTATTTTTGTAAGCTTTAAAGTTGTTGGATCACACCACTGCATGAAAATGTGAAGAGTCATATACAGTAGTGACATAACTGACATAAGTCAATTATTACCTGACTCTTCATTCCTCCTCGGCTTTATACGTGTTCTAGTGTCTGTTAGCTCATTGTCACTCTCAAACACGATGGGTTTAATATTAAGTCAGAGCCAAGTTTAACACTATTCATATGTATGTACTGCCCAGAACACACCATAGGAAATATTTATTATGATCTAAACGTGCTAAAAGTGCTAAAGTTGGCCTTTAACCAGTTAGGTTTAGTTTGCGTGAAACGACGGGGTATTCCACTGGAATATAAATATCTTTACAACACACACTTCCTGTGGGACTGAGAGGCTGAGCTCTCTGTCTGCTGTCCTCACTTCACTCAGAGTTTTTCCGAGTGTGTTTCACTGTGTGTTGGGTGCAGAAAGACAGAGCGCCGGAGTGGCTCTTGTTTACCAAGACCACATCTGGGAAAATGTAACTTTGTTATTGATCAAGGATACAAGAGCGCATCAGAGAACCGATGTTTTTCGAGACATCCGCTGAAGAATAGCCTGTGTTGTGCTGAGAACTGAAAATAGTCCACCAGCGCCTAATCAAATTAATGCACACTTACTGTAGCCAAGATTTAATTTAGCACGCCGACGAAATGCACAAAGACACCAAGTGACATCGGATGAAAAGGGAAAATATTAATTTGAGTGGCAAACAAATATCCAGCAGTGCTTTAATAGATTCCTGGAAGTGTAACATTGATGCTGCCGTCCTGCTCGTCGTGATATCAGCTCCACGCAGAGGAAGGAGCAGGTGCAGCGTTGCAGAAAGGTCGAGGTTGGTCTTTGTGGATGTTGGCCAGCTACACCAGGGCTGGGAGATGTCCACAATAACAAACCTCTTTTTGTCCTTTTTCTCTCTCACTGATGCTCCGCTGACTCTCATTGCAATTAAAACCAAGTGTCCATCAGAGGCTATCTGTGCTCTGTGTGGCCCATATGTTTGGGTGCTGATAGAGCATGGATTACTCTGTTTGGGACCAAGATAACAGGCTGTTTATAACCTTGGCAGAGTCTGGGGCCTAATCTGGCAGGAGCATATTTCCCCTTGCTCCCCGATAAAGGCCTGTTAGCAGCTTTATCACACGGACAGATAGAAGTCGAGCCAGAGCGAGACGAGCACAGCACTGAGCCCAATCTGGCACCACACACACACACATGCACACACAGTTCTGACGCTTTATTTTTAGAAAGCCTTGTCACCCACCACCACCACCTCCCCCACTGCCACCACCACCAAACACACAAACACCAGCCCCGCTCCCTGTCAGAAAGAGCAATTAATTTCTACATCTGCCTCCTCCAGCTTCACAGGGACCCACAAACAAATTAAAAGGACAATGTCCCCATTCATCATTGTAGCATTCGGACTTACGTTATGCCTGTACATGTGAAAGAAACAAGAGCAGGGACACGGAGGCCCTGTTTGGTTGTAGTTTGTTACTGTATATACAATGTGGAGCCTACGGGTAATTAGCCTGAGCTGTAAAACTCAAGTATGCGGGGTTTATGAGAGCTGTTCAGTGTGAATGAGCCCCTCGGTTTATTCTCAAAAAAAAAGGAAGGTTGCAAAACCCTTTTTCCTGCTTATACCTCTAAGTTGCTCTGGGATGCACACGAGCCTGCTCGGCTATTTTCTGTATCCCCATCTTGATGGCTCTGCGTAGGCACAATTAGAGAGAGTGCTCCTTTCACAGCCAGAGAAAATTGTCGTCCTCTGTAAATTGCTTTTGCCGCAGCTTAAAGAAGATCTCTTGTTACCCTCTCATTCAGTCTTTCTCACGGGCCCCGCTCTCTCCCCCTCTTTCAGGAAAATTGCTTTCTCGCAATCAACAGATTGCTTGCTGCACTTAGGGGTAAATACAGGTAGACTAGAGCATTAGCATAACATTATTCAGACAAGTGTCAACCTCTAGGCAGTTAGCGCTGCATCTAAGCTCAGTGTGAGGTGAAATGAAGTGCTACAGAGTTGGAGGAGCTGCTGAGATTTTCCGAGTGAGGAGCTTGAATTGGCCAAAAGTGCAAGAGCAAGAAAAGATGATGTACTTCAACATTTCAGCACTTAAGAGAAAAAAAAATGTCTACTGGAAGAATTTCAAGCATGGACATGTGACAGCAGATCTCACTTCAAGGTGACTTAACATGTTCAGTTTCCTCCCTCTCAGCCGGCAGAGGGAGTGAGATCCTGGACTCTCTGGAGGTTGTGCAGCATGTAGGTCAGGCCGGCCTCATCATCCAGCTGCACACCGTGCACGATCAGCTAGATGGGAAACGGCTTTATTGGTGCGGCGGTGATATATTGTCCAGTGGTATGAGACTGAAAACAGAGCCTGATGTTGGATCAGTCCTGCTCCAGAAACATTTTAATGTCTTTCCACTCGCGCCAGTTAGCTCAAATTAACCTCACAAGCATGAGTCTAATTAAGTGTCCTCATCGAAGCTTAGCGCCGCTTCTCTCCTGTGAGGATGATTTGATACTCTGCGTCCTTGGGGACAGGCTCAGCAGGCACAATCTCTCACCCTCTCCTTCCTCGTCCATTACCTCGGCCGCCCTTTTCTCTAGTCTTCTGTGATTGACAACAGGGGTTCCTTCTGACCTACATTTGCATCTGCTCCCTGACCCAAATAGGACCAACGTAATGAGCTGCTTGGCCTTTTTTTTGTTGAATTGTGACCAGGAACTTGTGTGGTTTTCATCCTGACTATAGGAGGGGGGGCTGTGCTGCTGTAGCTGTATCCCTGGGGCTTTGTGTCTGGAACTGCGGGGGCTGCTCAAAGACACTGTCCCATCCAGACGCCTCCTGCCTGCACGGCCACCCGGGTCATTCTAGGTCATCTGATTACTCTTCATGGTGACGACTAATCAGGGACTTGCTAATGTGCTGTATCACAGACACGCAGACACAAAGTCATCAGTCAGATTTCAATCTTATTTGTTAGGTTCCGTGTCATCACTACCCCTGAAGTGTCTTCCCAAATATGGCAATAAAGCCACGATCCATTCAGAGTCCAAGCCATGCGAGCGTCAGGCTGTAATATAATCTGACTGTGCAATGAGCCTGTTATTGTTTCCTCCCAAACACCAGGAACAGTCAGTGCTGGCATCGGCTTGTACACAAACAGAGATAGAGATCCCCCTGGGATCCCACGATGCGACTCCACGAGGGAGCGTGAAAACCGTTTGGTGCTCCCAAGACACGTAGCTCGCGTTAGTGCAGCAGCCATCACAGCAGAGCCTGTCTGGTAAATATCATCATCACGCTGGAAATATGATCGGCTCCTTGATAAAGATGCTTTGTCAAAAACTAGAAGAAGAGATTATAGAGTATTTTTAGAGAACAAATCGTCCTTTTCTGTTCTTCTACGACGCTGTCAGATCACATCTGCGTGCTCTAACAAGAATCACAGAAACGGACATGTTCCCCACGTTGTGATAATCTTACTGAATACATCACAGAAGCGGCATGTACACATCACGCACAGACATGGGAAGCAGACTCAATTTGGCTTCGGCAGATATATAAATTTAGACCCGCAGGAACAACTCTGGAACTTGTTTCCTGCTTTCCTTTCCTGTCTCCTCACTGTGGGATTTCCTATTATCAGCGAGTTTGAGATTGTGTGAATAATGTCGTTTTTCCTGCAGCTTTTCTTCCAACTGTTTCCAGTACTGCTGATTTTGATGAACATCCCTGTTCCTTGTAAAGCTTGTGTGCGATAAAATCGTCCCTTTTGAGGACAGAAGGGAATGAGACGTATTCACCTAGAAATTGCCTCCCTTCTCATTCATTTCGCTCCAGCTTTGGTCCTGCTCATTTCAGATAATATTACTCCCATCTGTGCTGAACAATGAGAAAGGAAACCCTTTCTAGTGGCTGCATTAGATGGCCTTTCATTTTCCTCGGGCCTGTAATCATAATGACATAATGTTGTGCATGAGCCTCTGCAAGACTCTTCTCTCTATCTCTCACTGTGGATTCATACTCGAGCAGCTCCACTCTTCCTGATATATAAAGAACCAAATCCTATTATTTCTCCGGCTAAATAACACCGGTCCCAAAGGCGTTGTGTGATGTTTTAATGAGAGCCCTGATTCCCGATGCTTAACGCTGTCTTCTCCTCTGCATTTCCTTAAACTGCCAAGTAAGAGCCCCATTAATAATTCAGCTCATTAAAGTGTGTAATTAATCTGGAGCTGTGTAACAGGGAGAGACTGTGGCACGGAGAGAAAACTCTCCAGGGGGGCACAAGAGAAACATTGGGCTAAGAGACACAGCACACCCGCTGTGATGGAACCAGTTTCCCCTGCACACAACCAGTCCTCCTGCATCATTTATCTGGCAGGAAAAAGCCACAAAGAGGCGACGCTGCCGCTTCTGCTGCTACACAACACGACATCTTCAGGCACCTCAGCCAATTAACAATGAAGCGCGGATACACACGGGCCGCGGGGACACTGTGTGTGTGTGTGTGTGTGTGTGTGTGTGTGTGTGTGTGTGTGTGTGGACTAGGTTCACATCTAAAATGTATACATAAAAAAGTAAATCCCCAATTTACTCATGAACCTCATCCTAACATTGGCTGCATTAGTCAAGGTGCACGTTTTTACAGTGCGCTGCTTTTGTTGAAGGTTAGGGGCGATAATAACAGTGATAACTATCCCACTGTGGAAATCACATGATGCAAAACTAGTTCAGTGACTCTCCGATTCCTTGTGTTGTACACAGTCCAACTGCAGTTTTAGTCGCTGCGTGAATAGTGTGACTATAACTATACAAACATATTCAGATATGTGAATTTGGCTTTATTTTAAGCTGCTATGAGAGGATATCTCGGCACCAAACATCCCCGTGCTGTTTGCTTTCAGATGTTTCAGGTAGTAAACAGTGGCGTTAGCAAACTCAGCATGCCTGCCGCCACTCACGAGCCCTCAGCTGCTCCAGATGTGGCTTAATTTACTGCGACTTGGCTAATCATGGTGATTAAGGATTAATTACTGTTAATCACTTTTACATAAACTGGTTGGCAGTAGGAGAGCTGCCACACATGGGTGTGTAGTCAGAGAGATGGGAGCCGCTAGGCTTTTCAACAGGGCGTTTCTCTGAGTTTATATCAAGGCTCTTTTTCTCATGAGCACACCAGTCACAGGAAGTTAACCTCTGATAAGTCTCTGCATCACTTAATACTGTTCAAACAGTACAAGGCCCGTCACTGTGCTCGGTGCATGTGTGGGTAGGTGGAGTTTAGCGTTCGTAAAACACCGTCAATATTGAACACAGCAGTTGTCTCCTGGTCAGCTGAGGCCAAACAGACTCTGTTGCGCCGTGTGACTGTCCTGCTACAGGAGATAAGAATGTGAAGGAGCATAACCGCTGTGCGTTCCATTAACGCAGACTGACAAGGGAATCACAGGGACATTGGGGGGTCCAGGATGAGGCTGACAACAAAGCCACTGCACTGCACTTGTACCCCCCCACCTCCCCCTGCACAAGCTGAGGGTGGCAGTGTGGTCACCTTCCCTCTTTGGCCTGGTTTCACAATGTGCCATGCTCGTCTGCTCTCCTGAAGGAATGGCTTTAATAAGGTAGCGCGGATCAAGGCGACTGTTAATGACATGGCAGGCCCAGTCAACACAGCGCCCGAGGCCATGGATGGCCTCAGTCTGGTACATGCTGCCGGACGCTCGCTCTCTAATGTGGGACACACAGGACGCTGTAAGCTGATGCTCTTTAACTGCTACCCATCCTTTATGTTGGCTGAGAGACGGCACAGGGGGATGAGTCAAAGCTAACTTTGCTGATAGAACAGGTTATCAGCTCATAGTCCTGAATCATATGGCGTTTAATCACACGCAATTTTACAGCAATCGCTTTTGATTATTTTCAGAATTGTGCATTTGGTCAAAAGTGGCTGACGCACATAACGTCAGCTGGTAAAGCAGACGACCTGCGTTCATGACCTGCAGAGTTGGCGTTTCAATGCTCTGTGTTTCTGTCAGTATCCCTACATAAGATGCACAACCCTAAGTGTCTTACATGCCCACAGTGGCGCTGACAGAACAGCCATTCCCCCAAGTATGAATTAATATTATTAATACACTGAAGATAAAAGGAAAGTCCCTCTTTAGTGCGTGTCCTCACAGCTTGTGTACATATCCCACCTGTGATCAGGGTTTGCAAGACGTCTTCTCAAGAAGTAGTGCTTTTTAAAGTTGGATTAGTCTAGACCAATGAAAAATGTTTGCACTCCATGTTATAGACATAACAAAGTATAGTCAGGGCAGCGAGTATACGTTGTTATTACTGACCTTAGGGCTGCAGAACACTGAAGTCTAATTACCTACATTCATTCTGTTCGTGTGTATGATCAGAATTTCTTGACAAAGGCTTTGCTGCTTCTTTCTCTTCTGAAGTTCTGGTAACAAAGCGCAGGGGCCACATAGAGGATGAGATGCCAGCAAAGCGCTTTAATGTGAAGGCTGTCAGTTCGGCTCCCCTTGGTTTTCACCTTGTGAAGAGCACAAGGCCTTATCGCTTTAATTGACTCTTTATCTTTCTGTTAATTTCCTCTTTAGTGCAAGAGCTCCCATCCTACCTTTGATATGTCATTTAACGCTGGCTTGTGCATGACTTACAGGAAGTGTCTATGTAGATTATCGTATTTCATAAAAAGGCAGATTTCCTTTTAACAACACTGTTAAGGAGCTCAGTTGCTTTTTAATTATCTTCACTGGCCGGTGACCTCTTTGATATTTTCTCTTAACCTTTTCCACTTAAAATCAATTGCTTGACTTGTGTCTACACTTGAATGTGAATCCAGCACGTAACAGATGTTATTCCTTACACACTTCAGGTCTCTTATCGTGCATATCTGTTCGCTGAGGTTTCATTTTATATTGCTGGTTTGATTGCAATCCTTACAAAGGCAAACAGAGGGCACTTAAGGAGAGCAGGATTTAACAGTTTGATGCCTGTCGTCTTCCTCCTGGTGTATGTTGGTTCTCTTTCCATTCCAGTACACTTGCGACTGTATAATGAATTATGCCGATGTTGAATTAGCATGTAGCTGTCGCTTCAGCTCTGGTGCCTGCCTCATGACGAGACCACCGTAGCACAGGCTGCCGTCGAGAGAAGGGACTGCTACCGTGATTTATTAACTGCTGAAGCCACAATGAAGTGTGCCCACTGAAGCACCAATGCAAACAAATAGGGCCAGTGCTGTCACTGTAAATTCAAGCAGACAGGGCGACCGCAGCCTGACCAGAAAGGGTTAATTATGCAAAAGCATTTGGCTCTCACCAGATACATTGGACTGTTTTTAAGGATGACCTGATTATTCCAGGCAACGTTACATCACAACTTTATTTTATTAAAGGTGTGACTAAATGCAGATGGATTCCTGCTAATTCTGTGGTACTTTTATTATACGCCTTTATGATTTAAATATACTAAATAACTTTACAACATGTTATGCACTTGTATTTTAAGTCATGATTGCATTTATTTTTACATATTTCAAAAAAACTTTCTGTCTCCCCAAAAAAATCTCTCAGAACTAAAGCAATTAAAAGAACTTGAGTGCAGATGGTCTATATTTGTTGGATTGTTGTAAAAAGGTTAAACTGGAAAAATTCAAAATCATCTTTTAGTTTTATATATGTCATTTATATGATAACGTAAATATAAAATATTATCAGCTAAAATGGCTAATGCTAAATCCATGCTAATGTTTTGTCGTCTATGCTGTCTAGTTCATAATACTAAGTAATGAGGTCTCACTTGCAATTCTATTCTATTCTATTATAATGCTTCATCATATTTGTGGATTGATAGATGATGTATTGAATATTTTATTCATACTTTTGAACAGAACTTCTTGTTTCTTTGTTTTTAGCCCCGCAGTTGCTGCTAATGCTAACAATCTTCATATCCTTTTGTATCAAAGGATTTTATGTCTCTGAAATGATGCAAATGAGCAATAACCACACAAAAAATTCATGAAAACATCACGAGCTGTCACTTCCAAGCCTGATGCCCTTCACCTTTCTAATCAAAGTGGTTTTACAAATGTCAAGCAAGGTGGGAGTTGATGTCTGGATGTGTCTGTGCTGCTGTACACTGCGGATCACATTTCAGCATGTGGGTGCAGAACGCAGGGCCTAAGGTATCCACCAGTTTGAACCAAGGCACCCAATCTCTGTCAGAGGCCTTTATATTTGACTGTCCATCTCTCTAACTGTGACAGAACAGCCCAACATCATTAATTAAACATCAGGTTCTCCCCCAGTCACCCGATCGCAATGACGGGCTGCCATGCCAACAGTACCCGTCGACATGCCTTCGAAATCTAGAATGGGATTACATATGGTAATGGTTTTTGACAGCCTGCCATTTGCCTCTGTTAATCTGCTAGGATAACATATCTGGACTGCAGAGCATGGTGAGCTGTGACTCTGTGAGTGTGATATTGTTATGAAAGACCAGAGTCATTTTGAAGATGCAAGCAGTGTCCTGGAAGAATTCTTAATCCCTTGACAAGCCTTTGATACAACCCCAAGTATTGCCACTGATTCAAAGATGTATTTTTAGACCTGGATCTTATCTAACTTATATTTCCTCAGTCTTCATTCATGAACCCCTGTCATGTATAGTACACCAGACCTGTGTCCATTCCTAGTTTGGAACAGTTCTCCCAAGAAGCTGGTTCTGATGCAAGCCCCAAGCTGTCAACCTACTTTTGCTTAGCCACTCTTTCCCCATCCAGAGAGAAGACAAGAGTTCATTCTCCAGTTGTTGTTCAATTACGACTCACCCGCAAACTCAAGTGCCGCCGCTCTGAAATGACAAATCTCTGCGCCTAGTAGCTCAATTAATATTTTAATATACACACACATCCTCACATGAGGCTACGAGCCAATCTTCTCAAATGACTAATGTATGGGGAACACAGAATGTTACACATGTGCTTGCTGCAAACAAGCAATGCGGGGGAGAAGAAGGGGGTTTAGGCAAGCTGCTCTCCCCCAAATAGCGACGTAAATCATTTCCGAGCCACGATATTTTGAGCTTATCCTCAAAGAGCAAAAGCTTTCCCTTAGCTGTGTAGAAATGAAATAAATATTCCCAGATAAACGACCAGACAGCTAAACATCCACCTCTCCAAAAGCCAATTGCCCCGGGCTTTTATTAAATATCGATTTGATTTGTAAAAGGCCAGATGTTGCAGGGTTAAATAAATGTCATGTTTTCCCATTCCAGTTTACTTCTCTTGTCTTCTCAGGCAGTGACATTTTGTCTCGCAGTGTGTACACGGAGCATTAAAACCAGTGACTGTGTACCCCCACCCTCCCACCACCATCCGGACCCAGTCCATCCTTGCACAGATGCATATACACCGCAAAACACATGTAAGGTTGCCTCATATCAATCCAGTTATTAGTGAATTTCATTGGCAACCAGAGTCAATGTACACGTAATTATGGGCTTTTATTCACACTGACGCACAAAATAAAGCAGAGCGGCAAAGCTTGCCTCCTTGTGAGAATTGCCTGTCAACAACAGGAAGGAGGAATAAGGCATCGTCTGACAACAAGCCATCTTTGAAACGCCTCCAAGAGGGAAATGGCATCTATTAGAGACATACAGAAAATGTGTGTTTGCTGATGGGGAGGGGGGAAGGGGGTCTGAATCGCTCGCATACACAGATAATTGTTTATCCCGGGGAGAACCTTGAGTGTTTGTCTGTGGGTGGCTAAGTAAGTTCACCAGCACTATTGGACAGGGAGGGCCCAGCAGACCCAAGGCTCGGAAAACATTAGGATGAATCAATTAGGCTGCCATTAGCCAATAAAGTGGCCCTCATTGAGTCGTGTAATTATGACCCACAGCAAAGCCGATTTTATGGAGGCACATTATCCCTTTCTTTTCCTTATTAATTTTATTTGTTTGAGATAATCCCTCCATGGTTTTAATTATGTGCTTTAGGTTCAGGCTGGAATAAATAAATCATCATTTGCTTCCGTCACTTCAAAACACTGCAGGTCTGCGGTTTCTCCATGCTGGGCAAACTGTACCCGTCACCAGACAAAAGATCATCGTGTCTGTGGTCGTCATAAGGATTGCGCTGATTAGTCACCTAAATTAAAAATGAGCATCCTTCCTTTGCAGAATCCATGCTAGCCCCATTCGGACCGAGATTGTGGGTTAAAAGGCATTGGGAAGAGCTGGTATTACAGAGAGTAGCTACTTAGCTTGTTCCCAGCTCAGAGGACACTGTGTAAGTGTGACAATGTGCTGTCAATGAGGGATGACAGTACACAGCCAACATGGCGTAATGCATTGTTCCTTCCTGGGTCCCTCCTGACAGATGCTCTCCAAGACAGCTGGATCAGCAGCAAGAATTGGAGCTGGGATCTGGGCTTGCGTACCAGGAGAGGATGTGATATGTGGCTGATTAGTGAGGGTGTACACGTGTCAACAAGCAAGGCCTGGGGATCATGTCATGAGTTGTGTTAATTGTCAGTTTAAGACACATTTACCTTTTTATTTTGAGCATAATTCTCCACACAGAATGTCATGCTCTGCTGCATGTACTCATTTGCCTTCCATTTGTTCATGACCTTTCTTTTTTTATCAGCCTACTGGTGTTTTTTGTCTTTGCTTTCTAAAAGATCTCCTAAGAAATGACCTTCGCTGCAACAGGCACCTTTATAAGACTGATGTTGGGGGGCACTTCAAGCCAAGTAAAATAAACACTTTGGGAATGTTAAGCTGGAACTTGGCAGACGCAAACCAAATCGTTTTTGTGGACATGGAATTTTTATGTTCCATTTTCATTGACAGTCTAGATGTTTTATGAGTTTGGGAAGAGAACTGGGCCATTTCTTTTCCTTTTTTTGGTGTAGAAACATCTGAGAATAGCTTCCCCCCATATATTTGTATGTTGGTGCTCTTTAAATTACACTTCTACTTGTGCTGGGACTTTTTCCCTTTGCTCTTGTATTTAAGGATCTGTCCAGAACAATAGGCCAAATTTAGATATCATCATTTGAAGAGACATTTTCAGACTTAACTCATTTTCAGTCCGCACTCCATACTACTATACCTAATCTGGCTTCTTCTATTGCACTTAAGTCTAAGATGTGAGTTTTTTTTCTTTGTCATAAAGCATGTTTTGCTACGAGCTGTTTTTCTGCTGAAAATTACTTCCAGAAAGTGCTGCTCATTTTCCTCCATGGGATATTGTGGTGTGCTTTCATTTTAACACCCACTTTAGTCTGGTGTTTATGAGGTGGTAACTATAGAAAAAAAGACTGCCTCTCTGCACTGGTGAGAGTTCAGGAGCCAGCAGCGCAGCGGGGACCTCTGCTGATGTACGTTAATGAAAGCGGACAGCCAGGTTTAGAGGTTCTGATGGAACAGGTTTGATTGGGTCATAGGGTGGTTGCAGACGTGGCAGCGCAGACGTAAGGAGAGTGTGAAGCCAAGCCCGTACATACATTAAAGGGTTGATGAAGGAGTCGGGGTAATGAAACAGGATGTTTGTACAGTACTGCCATCCCATGAGACCTTCCTCCACCCTCCTCCTTCTCCAACACGCCTCCCACACTCAATCTACCTTCCACTGAGCCTGTGGCCTGAACCCCTGACCTCCTCCACTTGCCAACAGTTGCAATATTTGCATTTCCAGTCCACTTAAAGACAGGGGGTGACTGAGCGATCCCCCTCCTTTTCCTATACTAGTACAGCAGGCCTCATTCTCATCCCAGTGACCCCCTGCCCAGGCCCACAGACCCAGACAGCAGTCTGGGGTTAATGCACCAAGCACTCCTATTGTCTCTGAATTAATGAAGTGCTCCCTGCCTGTCCCTTCTCATTCAGTGGCAATGAGACAAATGACAAGTGGTAACATTTTAAATGGCTATCGACACATGCAGGGCGTAAAGTCACAGAGTCATAGCTCCTGTTAGCGCCATGGCCAAGGCCCTTCAAAGGTAATGCCGGCTGTCGTCGATGCACTTTCAGTGTCCACACTGGGATCAATTTAGATCCTAGCAACACCACCACCATACTCAACACAGTGGAAGGTATTTTATATTGAAATGGATGGTTTTCAGATGGAGGAGAAAGAGACAGGGGCTGGGAGTGTTTTCAACTCAGAAAATGGAAGGTGGGACTTGACTCTCCAATAGAAATGCAAGTGAGACCTCTAGTGGAAGCTGGAGATATCATCCATCCACAGTACTAAGGTTTACACTACCCGATTTCAAGATGACCCTTTATTGTCTCCTAGAACACTTATATGGGTTACAGTTGGGATTTCATGCAAGTGACTATTATGATATAATAATATGATAGATTTGATCATATCAAGTAATAACTGTAGTCAGATATAATTTATAAAAACAAAAAAACAGCAACAGTTATAATGTAATAATTCCAGAAGCTGTAAAAATTTGTATTAGTAGTAATAGTGAAGGTGTTAAATTTAAGATGAAATCCAGACAAAAGCTAGAACACTACCGACTGAAATAAATATGATGTTAGCTCGTGCTTGGAAAATTACATCAATGATTAATTTTAGATTTTTTTTCTGCCAATGTTCTAATTGATTATTTGACAAACAGTTTGAGCTCTAATTGAATCAGGCGGACAGTTGATATGGGAGGATGGATGACTGGAACAACGCTGGGTCCTTTCTGCATTACTCACACTGGGCTGGTGGATGTGTGGGTGCAGCTCAGCCGTGCAGTCAGGCTCTGCAGCTGACAGCTTGTTACAGTGCATCAAGCCAGGTGTAGGTGTGACCTTTCTGACTGCTTATGAGTGACCTCTGACCTCCTGTCATTGTAGTGCTGAGTATCCGCGGCGCCCAGGAGGAGGAGCCCCCAGATCCCCAGCTCATGCGGCTGGACAATATGCTGCTGGCAGAGGGTGTAGCCGGTCCAGAAAAAGGTGGGGGATCGGCAGCAGCGGCTGCAGCAGCAGCCTCGGGAGGAGCTGGCGCGGACAACTCTGCGGAGCACTCTGACTACAGAGCCAAGCTGTCCCAGATCAGACAGATCTACCACACAGAGCTGGAGAAGTATGAACAGGTGAGGGCAGCAGACCACCAGACCCCAGACATTTCATTTTTATTGACCCATCTGCAGATCCATCAGTCAATTAATCTCTATAGTTCCATGTGCTCTACAGAGTAATGCTAAAAGACTGTAAAACTATGAACTACAATAATGCCCTGAAGAATTTAATTTAGTTGAACTTCAATATATGAGAATTTGTTGCTTACCTGTAGATCCCTTGAGAAATACTTTGAACATTTTCTCAGTAAAACTCACGCTTTGAAATTAAAGCATTTAGACAGAAGAGGGTGGTTTCACCTCCCTAGAGGATAAAGTCCTCATCACCGTAGACACAGTGATGAGCCAAGAATTACTGGCCACTTTAACTATACCAATACTGGAGGCAGTCATAAAAACTATAGACGAACATGAGAAAGTAACTTCGCTTAGGAAGATCAATACTCCTGAGAACTGAAAGGAGAGCACTTGACTTAACATCTGTTGTATCATGGAGGGGCATCCTGCACCTTTATGGTCTTTTCAAGACAGACAGTGAAGGACCCCCCTAACACCCACTGTCTGTGGTATTAACTTGATAACAAATCACATATTTTAAAATCACAAATATGGATCTGTGTGTCAACACCACCTGATTTAACACCTACTAAGTGTCATGAGCGTCACCAGGACTATGCACTGTAGGGCAGAAAACATCCCCACCTTCACAGAAGCCTCATTAAGGACGAGAGGCATTTGAAACGGAAGTGGGCCCTAAACAGAGCCGCGTCTTGATGCAGCAGGGCCAACGAAAGAACCTCAGACTCACATTTTTTAAAATACTCTAAACCCACAAAAATATTGAGGCAAAGTCAATCTATAATAACTAACCTGTACTCCACTAAGAACAGTGTGTTTATATGGAATTTGCTTTGCTCCAGGACCAATTTTCACACGTGAAAAATATGCCAAAGAAAATGTGTAGTAAGTAACAGACAGTTAGTGTAGCATCTCTGTGTGGAACAAAAGCAGTAGCTGGTACAGAGGAGCTGTAACATTACAGCCATAATATTACAATGTAAAATATTAGTTGATATTATATATATATTAAGCCTTCATCTGCCAAAAGTTACTAATAACTAAAGCTCTCAAATAAATGTAGTGGAGTAAAAGTATTTTTTTCCAGAATTGTAGTGTATTACTTTACTTGTAGTAGTAGTAGTAGTAGTACTGTAATATTAAAGGGAGATACCTAAAAATCTATACCTAAATAAAGTACTTGAATGAATGAAGTGTCTCCACCAGTAGGATCAGTTAACAAGACGATAAAATACAAATCCATAATATTATTTAATAAAAAGATGGGTACGTTTTTTTAATTGCAAACTGATTTTTGTGAGTTTCAGACTGAATCAGATTTTTGAAAATCTGTCTTCCCGCTTCTCATTTTGTCTCCTGAACTGTTTACCAGCAGCTCTTATTCTTCACTGAGTCGGGATCAATGTGAAATCAGGTGGCAGCGCTTGTAGACTCAAAATGTTTACTCAACATATATCACTGTCGGTAGGAATTTACTTATCGTTGTGTTTTCGCCCCAGAATTGTCCATCGCATACAGTAAACTTTGTGTCTCTGTATTCTAAGTATAGTCTTGAAAGTCTGTTGGAGGGAAGAATGATTTCCTCTCATTGCCTTGATAACCGATGCATTCACGACAATAGCATTCCTTTCCGATGAACGTGGAGTAAGACAGATGAACACGCAGATAGACAGACACAGACAAAGCCTGACACGGCTACACCCAGAGAGAGATCGACGGGAGGAGAAGAAATAAAGAAGAGGAGACAGTAGGAGACACAGAGTCGGAGTGTAATATCGTAGCAGATTCACGCCTGGTGTCACACGGGGGGGATGAATGAAACGTCGTGGCATGTTCGTCTCTCAGGGTGGCTATGCTGTGAAAAGTGTGTGCCTGAAAAGGGAACAGCTGTCATTGGTTCTTCTCAACACACTGCCATCACCGCTTGTGTTAAATATGAAATATTTCCGCACTTATATTCCCTCTTGGCTCTGTGAAAACATTTGCCCCAGACCCACATAGAGCAAAGAGCTGGGTGTTTGTTAGATGCTGGGTGATAAGTCGAGGCCCTATCCTCATCTGTGTTTGTATCCTCCTCACAGGCTTGTAACGAGTTCACAACTCATGTGATGAACCTGTTGCGGGAGCAGTCACGCACGCGGCCCATATCGCCCAAAGAGATCGAGCGCATGGTGAGCATCATCCACCGCAAGTTCAGCTCTATCCAGATGCAGCTCAAACAGAGCACCTGCGAGGCCGTCATGATCCTGCGCTCCCGCTTCCTCGACGCCAGGTGTGTGTCTCCGTGTTTGTTCAGACCTTGCGCGCTGTACCGCGCTCCGTGCCACAAATAACCTCCTGATTTAACAGCGCTTCAAATAACCTCATCGTGTGCTTCCTTCTCAGCCTGATATCCATATGAATGGTTGATGTAGGAGGCCTATCGTGGTATAAACATTCTGCAACACATGCTGTTTAGCTTCTTAACACACACACGCACTGCATCTATGATTGCCGTTTGGACCAGCATACCCAGCAACACTGGCCAATAAGAGCTCCCTCCATGCTCCACAACGTTAACAGTTTCCTTTTTTTAATGTAATCACTTGTTTCTTTTGGTGCGTGCTTCAGATTTGCATACATTTCTCCAAGGATAAATCTCACCCAAAGTCTGAGTTGGAGGCATAACATTTAAATGAGGCATGCACTCCCTTACAAAGCTCCCTATCTATTCTCTTGCAAATGATTGTGGCGGTGCAGCAGTGAGGGGAAGGAATAGGAAAGCTTTTACTGGTTGAGAGGCACTGGCACACTCAGTGCCGCTGATTAATCTACTGGCTGCTGGAGCCCATGCTGTGTACATTTACATATTCTCAAGCAAGGCATTTGGAGTGAGATTTTAGCACAAATCTCCTCACCGGTGGATAAATGCAAAGAGATTTTACAAGGTCCCCCTCCAGCTTATGTAAAACCCTCTTTAAATGTGCTACATGCAAACATAACCCAGTGGTGCAGGAGATAGAGGGGCAGGCAGCTCATTTAGGTGCTGTACTGGGAAGGCGGGCGCGTGTACAACCTTAAGATTTGTTTTTTGCAGTTGTTTTAATGATATCAATTTTGATAAATTCACAGAACGCACAATATCAACACTAGTCAGTGACAATAGTGGAACATTTAATAGGTACAGACACAGATAACTCATGCTGCAGGACTTGGTGGAGTGCAAGTTATAATTTGACGTGGCTAGAATTGTAATTTCAAATAAATGTTAACGTTGGTCTGTGTTTGCGATTTAAAATAAAATATACAATAAGCAAACTGCAAACATGATTACGGATCATCAGATTATATTACTGTATTTCAATTTTGTTTTAACTTCGTGTGCTGACTCCTTGTTCTTGTCAGGCTATCAGCAAACCCACAGGACTTCAGTATCACCTCCACTGAGTGTATATTATGTCATAAACTAAATTGTGTGTGTTTAACATATAGCATCTAATTTAATACCATTTAAGAGACCATTGAATTTGAACGAGGGAAACAGAGGTGTAACAATGCTTCTGTGTTTTAGGACTATATATGCACGAGACAGGTTGACATGCTTCTAATCCACTCATAACTCTCTCTGCAGACGGAAAAGACGAAACTTCAACAAGCAGGCTACAGAGATCCTGAATGAGTATTTCTACTCGCACCTCAGTAACCCTTACCCCAGCGAGGAAGCTAAAGAAGAGCTGGCAAAGAAGTGTGCCATCACAGTGGCCCAGGTACACCACAGATCAGTAACACTCCCCAACTCCACACCACCTGTAGGAATCCAACAGCAAACATTTTCCTAATCTGAAGGAGCTGTGCGCCTCTTGGCAAGTAACCTAATTAGTCTTCTGACTGTCATGAGTACAGACAGCTCCTCTAATCTTGCACTAGTACCTTTCATTGAGACAACAAAGGACTCAAAGTATAAATATACCATGTCATAAGTTTTTAGTCTTGTGAATCAAACCAGACAATGCTATTTTTGACCAGTGTCTGTGTGTTTCTATTGAAGTATGGCAAGCTAAAGACAGCACTGCTGTCACAGTTGTTATCTCATCATATGAGTGAGTCTTTTAACAGAATACACTAAATTGAGAGCCGCAAAATGCTGATTGTGGCACAGGAAGGGACACCGTTGATACAGCACCAATTTATTATCTTAATAACTGATTCGCTTTTTTGATAATATTATACAACTCTGTGTTTTTTTTCTTTACTGCTCAACCAAGTGAAGAATCACAAAATAAAACGTTTAAGCTCAAGCAAAATTACTGCGTTATTAATTTTAAAAAAAAAGATCAATAGGTCATTCTGAGCTGTGAAAATGATTGTTTTAACTGTATGTGGAAGCAATTAGCAAAGCAATCAGCCTCTGAAAATGAGCACTGCAGTCGTTTGAGGCATGTGCAGTGCAGTGATGACTTCCTATAAATCTTACAGTAACTTAACGAACATCTGAAGACACAGAGGTGTTTGTGCCAGTGATGCTGACGAGCACAAAGATTAAAATACTTAGGTGCCTTGTTTTTTTTCTATCTTTGCATTTTTAAGTTGTTTCAGTCCTGTGAGAATTGATAATAAGGGAAGCAATGACAACGCCAAGGTAAACAGCAGTTTGTGTTTTGAATCCATCATTTGGGAATGGATTGTTTTCTCAATTGGTTTCATTAATTTATACCAAATGATTTGAGGATGCATCTGGGCCTGATTGTGGAAGCTGCTCAGAGGCTGAATGATTTGTAGAGTTTTCGTTTCTTGGCCATAATAAAGGAGACTGTTTACCTTCTCTGTGTATTGGAAACTTTGCAGGATTGATTTGGTTTTCATTTTAATGTTGTTTATCATTAGCGCCGGGATTACCCCCCTGGCTTCATCTGGGAGTCCATTAGCCGTAATGGGCGTTAGCGGATGTTGACTGATTGGCGCTTGCGTGAGTTCTGATGATAGCTGCAGTCATGGTGACATAATGAGACTGTTATTGGCAATCATTCCATTCTGGCACTAATGCAGATTCACAGCACCAGGCTATGTAGCCCTCTCCTCTGACAGAGGCTCTCTGCAGTGTTACACGTGCCATTAGGGCCATGCAAACTACACACCATGATTTCTCCGAGAGGCTCTGTATGTTAGGATTTCGTGGGAATTAAACTATGTTCTCTTGTTTGTCTGCTTAGGTTTCCAACTGGTTTGGGAATAAAAGAATCAGATACAAGAAAAACATTGGTAAGTTCCAAGAGGAAGCCAACATGTACGCTGCGAGAACTGCCGTGAATGCGGCTAATGCATCCTCACATGGGAGCCAAGCAAATTCACCCTCAACTCCAAACTCTGCAGGTGAGACAGGAAGCCCCTGGCTCTGCTCAGCTACTAGACATGTAATTAATGTGCATTACTTCAACTAAGCACGTACTGCAGTATGTATACAGTATGTCAGTTTGAGGCTAATTCAATACTAGTTCTGGTAATTTGTAAGGAATAAAAGAATTAGGAGTAAAAAAGGCAGTTCTTGTACAAGAAATCTGCCTGTCTCCAGGTAATGCACTATTATTAGACTGAACACATTAGACTTGTCCCCTAAACAAGTAGAGAAATGCCTATAGAGAAAAGCTGTGTCAGAGATTAGCCAACCTGAGCCCCATGCCAAGTCTCCATATCCTTACTGTCCTTTTGTCTTCATCTCATTTAATGAAATATCTTCTTTAACTCTGTGTTCATCGTGTTTTTCTGTGCTGACATTTAAAAGATAAGTCTGTTGATGTTGTGTATTATTCATATTGGTAATAATTAACAAAACCCAATTAACACTTTGACTCTACTAAAAGTATTATGTAACCAAAAGCTGGTATGATTTCTACATTACTGTTGAAATACTACTTTAAGCACACCACTGAGTCTGCAAGGACACATTGATTTACTACAACTAAACCGTGTTTGTTAAAAATAGTACCCAGCTGTTTAAAAAATTACTTTTTTAGGAATTAAAACTCTTTAAATGTATGGCATTACCATAATCAGACAAGATTATGAATTCAGAAATGAATATTATTGTTTTTAACACGCAGTTAATCTTTTATCAGTAACACATTTTAAAAGGAATTAGGCAAATAAAATAAAAAAACACCAGACTTTTCTTTTTTTTTACAGCCCAATACTTAATAGAAATATGTTTTTGCTGTCGGCTTAGTGCCAATACCGTGGATGTTTAGCCTAGCCAGCTAGCTAGCAAGTCGCTAGCTAAATCTTAAAATGCAGCTACTGTAACACTCTCAAGCTGTCTTTGTAAATATTGTATCAGTTTAATAAATGAGTAATATGTATTAATTTATTCAATTAATACAACAGCCCTCACTCAGGAGAGTTTTCACATTTGATAGAGATTAAGCTAAACGTTTCCCATTGCTTCCTGTATAAGCCAGTGGAATACATTTTATGTATAACGGTTTAGAACCTGTGAAGAGCACTAAAAACAACAGCTTGCCTATATCTATGCTAGCTGATAAAAATCTCTCGACAATCTCTTATGTCTGGTTACAGCCACAGCTTTTCTGTCCTCGTGTGTTCTCTGGTTTTTCCTCGGCTCCATTGCTCTGACCTAACAAACTCACCTGGCTGCACGCTAACCTCTGCATGGTGCCTTTGCTTGCTTGCTTTCTGTCTCTCTGTGATTCGACTGCTCCCTCTTTCCTTTCAGGTTCTGCTGGTTCTTTTAACATGTCAAACTCCGGGGACTTGTTCATGAGCGTGCAGTCTCTCAATGGGGACTCGTACCAGGGGGCTCAGGTGGGAGCCAACGTGCAGTCACAGGTAGGGCCTTGAGCAGTAGATAATGTGGTCAGGCACACTACCTTTCAGACCTTATCCTTACCTTTTTTTTTAGGTTTAGTTGTCGTTGATCATGTGACATATTGTATTACATATCATGTAATACAACATTAAATTATTACATATCATGTAATACAATATAGATCATATATATGAAAAATGTTTTATTTCAACCAGCAAAATTCTGAAGTTTCTTATAGTTCGATTGGACCTTGATGTCTCAAAGGATATACTACTTGATAAATACTCTTGTCCTTTTTATGTTGTCTTGTCATCTCTCTCATTTTTTCTTGTGTTGACTCTGACCTTGCTTTGTTTGTTGTTTCCGAATGTTTCAGGTGGATACCCTTCGCCATGTTATCAGTCAGACAGGCGGATACAGTGAAGGAATCACAGCCAACCAGATGTACAGTCCGCAGGGCATCAATGTAAGGATTCTCTTTTTTTCCTTTCCACTCCTTCCCAATTATTTCAAACCCATAGGGCTCAGGATGCCACATAGTAGGACTTGTCTCTGCTCCATGGTCACCTAGTTGATTAGTTCAGTATCGCTTGTGCCATGGGCAGCCCACTGTCCGGCATACGCGGGCTGGCCACACACATGCAGAGCTGCCGTCTGAGCCTGTCATATTTGATCAGGTCTGGCGTAGCACCTGCAGCCGTGTATGGTCAGCCGTGAGCAAACTGTGCGCACAGGTGACACCTCGTGCACTCGACTTCAAATTCCACTGACCACCTGACCCATGATTAGCTGCCCCAGAGCCAGAAGCTCCCATTAAAGCATTTGAGGAGGCAAGACTGCTGTCCTGCTAAAAATAAAACCTCATGCTGCTGGAAACAGCTCCTCGTGTGCTATAGGGGTGTGTTCCCCTCATGTTTGTATTAGATTGCAGCAGAGTTTGGGTTTAGAAGTGGGGGTTGTGGATGGTGTGGGGGGGGGGGGTTGCTAGCTGGCGGCTGCAAACAGTAGGGAAATTCACAGCGACAAGCCGTGTCGTAAAGGGGAAAATTGATAAGACAGACACAAGGAGAGCAGAGTGTGGACTTGGGACAGCAATCCAAGCACATTGCTCAGATCATGTTCCTGCCACACTAATGGCCCTGACAGCGAGCCGCGCTCAGAGGACGAGGATGGTCACAGCCGCGGCTGGGTTCCTCCACTGTCATCGTCGTGCCTCAGTGGTCATATGATAATCAGATGAAACGTCTCCCGCATAAAAACATGTACGTGTATTCAAATAAGCTTCCTGGCTGCTCCGAGCGCATCCCACAGCCAGCTGTGCTAACCCTGAGAGGCTGCTAACGTATTCAGGCCTTGTTCTTTCTCAGTCCTTTGACCTCACAGATACGGTTCTCCTTGGACGCCTGCTTGCTCTACCACATCTTACACTGCCACAATATGCTGTGTTATTCACTTTTATACTGTGTAAAGAAGCCCTGCAATGCATAATGTAGGAGCAGGATATCTGTCTGCCAGGCTGTTTGCCTGTGATTTATGTAGCTGAGGCTGGTAGTTTTCTTATTTTGACTATTCACCTGATTTTTATAGTGAAATATGTGCCATTTAGGCTTGTTTGATTAAATACTTTTGCAAGTGGTATTTTCTTGTTAAAGTTGTTAATCTTGTATATAGTTTCTAATATATTAATATAACAGACATTGTAAAATTCTAATTATATACAAATTATTCACTTATTTTTGTTCTTCTTTTTGTTAAGCTAATTAAAAGTATATAAATAAATATGACAATACAGTACTTTAGGTTTATTAGTAACCTAGTGTACAAACCCCCAAAAAGCAGAGAAAGTCTGTGTTCATTTTGTTGTTGATTAAATACATGCACGTCCTGTAACTGTAGGAAAGTTATTTTCAGACATTTGAAGACTGATTTTATGAATGAAGAGTGGAACAAATTATATAGTTAAAGGAAAATGTGTTTTCTGAAATTAAAATAGAAGAAAACGACGGTATAATGACTGAGCAGATACATAATGCATGCTGTGGATCATTACAGCTGTAATTACAGTTTTGAAGCAGGCAGAGTGTCACCAAAGTCAGACATTTTACAGTCTGACCCCTCCACTCCTGATTACACACCACTGTCAGCTGCCTTAAATAACAGGCTGTGAAATGAAAGGCTGTCGAGGACCATTTCCAGTTTTTCTGATGGTTTGAAATTTACTATTAATATCCTAAATGCTCTTTAACAGTCCTGTCTCTGGTAGTGTCAGCGTCACAATTAATGCATATGATGTTGATTGGACTTGTTTTGTTTCAGAGGCCTTTTCATAAAATTTGCACGTTACTCATGTTACTTAAAATGACAGTGAAAGCCATTTATTTCAATCTTGTTCAGCTTTCTTCTATGTATTTTCTTTATTAAATGAATTATTGTGCAGTGTATGATGAGGTTGAGACTTGCATTAACTCTTTTCATTTGTGATTACTTGAAAACTGACTTTGTTTTTCTCTGTCCGTCTTATTGTAAAACACGTGTTATTATTTGAGCATTTCTTCCAGTCGAGGAGATAATTTGGCTGAAGGCTTCCATCCCATCCCACATTCATACACTACCTTAGCCTCAGGACTTAGATTCGTTGCACCTCCGTGTGTTTGACCCCTTGCACTGAGTAATGAATATAAACAAAATAAACTCAGTTTTCTTTTTCATTTTTTTTTTCTCAGGCAAACGGCGGCTGGCAGGATGCTCCTACCCCCTCATCAGTGACTTCACCCACAGAAGGACCCGGAAGCGTTCACTCTGACACCTCCAACTGATCCTCTGCCCCATTCCTCCAACATGCACCCCCGGACGCATCTCCCAAAACTTGACCTTTGACCCTAACATGACTGGGCGTGACGTATGTAGTCACACAGCAGAACAGTGTCAGGGTCCGGGATGATGTTTTCACCATTACGGACTAAAATGTTACTTTTCCTCTCTGGATCACCTCCACACCGTTAGCAGCCTGCATATAGGACTCACATCCACACTTCACAGTTTGTACAGTTTCCACTCGATGTCCATATTGCCTCTTTGTATTTCTCATACATTACTCAGTATATCCACACAGACGGCACAGTTAGTCTTATATTGCCCAACGTCGTGTAAATTCAAATGCTTTCACACTACCTCTATTCGAAATAACAACAGAACAATTCAAATGCTTCATTTTTTACAATTTTGTATGATTATTGTTGGAATTTTACTGTACACACCCTGTCATTACACTTAATGATTTATTTTTTTTTCATGCTCACAGATTAGTTTATCTATCGTGCCAAAGTTTGACCATGGAGGTGGATTTTGCTAATCTTACATTACATACGTTTCTATGTTGTGTGCTTACATTTAATAACAAGTATGGTATTAAGCAGCAGGTTATGTCATTTGTATTCAGAACTTCTACAGCAGACTGTGGCATACAGTATATGGTATTTTATATTTTATTACCACAGTAGTATGTTTTCTGCTCCTGTGTAGTATAACAATAATGCAATTATTATAATGCAGTTTTTTCAAAAGCAATTGACCAATTCAGTGAGACACATTTGTAGGTTTGTCACACAGGTTGGCTGCAAAAAACAAGTAAAGAAAAATAAAGCTGAATCCTTAAATCAGTGACAGTATTAGTAGCAATTATAACACGCAAATAAAGATTAAAGCACAATAACGTTTAATGAATGGATTCAAAGGGCAAAGAGAAAACAATGCAAATGAAAATTTAAGATTTAAGCATAATAGTGATGTATGGAAGATAAATAGTGTGCATATAGTACTTTACCAGATATGGTTAGTATGTATCAGTGTAGCCAAATACTGCTGGTAACCAAATCCAAAACTAAAATTCTGATTTTAAGATATCATTTCATTGAAACTGAGCTTTTTATAATGTCATTGTTCTGAACTCACACTTTTCATCAATGGAAATGTTATATTTTTGACCTAAACCTGGCAATTTGATGGGTTATTTTGAGCACAGAAAAGTTTTTGTGTTGCTGAAATTAAATTGTTTGCAGCAATTTAACTGCATAATAAACTTCACTTACAGGTAGAAAATAAGGTTCTGAACCCAAAATGTCCCATTGTGAGCTCAGGGTTGAGGCACAAACATATCACTGTGTTCAAACAGTTCTGAACATCTATTGGTTTATTTTCTTTTAAACACCGCATCCATCAACACAAACCAATCCAAAATGTGAACCTAACCTTCGGGACCTATGTGATCTAACATGTATACACAATCCCAATAATCCCCAATGAGCAGCATTTACATACTTTGATACCAAAAACTGGCAGAATTTTTATCTTCAACATTGGGATCAGCTTTATCAACATTTAGTTTTTCTCTTTTGGTAGGATTTTATGGTATGGTACTGTGGCACTAGTGAGCACAACATAATGCTCCAGTACTCTGTTTCCAAAGCCAGAAGAAAATGCAGTTGGAATACAGTAGTGTTTATATAAACGAAATGGAAACAAAATCTCTGGTGGCACACAAATTCAGATGATGTTTGGATATATTTTTATGTCTCCATTTTGTGAATAATTCATCATTTTTCTGTCTTTATATTATTTTGTTTTGCAACAGGACTATGTTTCTTTTTTCTATGCTACTGTTATATGTGAATTAGCCCAAGATTGCTCTATATACAGTATGTAGATATGCACCTTTACTCTTCTTTTGCATCTTTGAATTTGGACAGTAGCCATTTTAACGCAGCTCGATGGTATTCCTGTTGGATTTACGCTGGAATCCTTTTTATTATTTTGTACTCAGAGCACCGATGTAAGCCTGCCTCCAAGATGCCTACTGTCCGAATAAAGGTGGCGTGAAAAGTTAGTGTTAACGTTGCCCTCCGGCATTGTTTTTAGCCTAACCGAAGCCTCACAGAAAAAAAAAGAAATCCATCCAGAGATCCCAGTCAGTCGCGAGATAGCCTAGAAGCCACATGTATTTTTTAACAGTTTGTGTGTGTTTTGTATTTATTACACATGTATGAAGTCGTGGATGTTTCAAAGCTACGGTGTTGAAGGTCAACCACGGCGCGATTACACCAAAACAACTCATTTGGATCATTCAGAGCAGCTTCTCCTCGACTCACCTGCTTAGTATGACAGTCGAGGGGCTGGTACACAGACCCTGCCTCAGTCGTGTCTTCTGAACTCATTGGAGTGAATTGACAGCACTGGCCATGCAAGGCAAACACAAGGATTGTTTTTTGCACCCTTCAACAACAACAAAAAAAGGCTTAACTCTACTTTTCACATTGCCTGTCAGATATTATCGAAGCTTCATGTAATGATGCTTTTTAGTTTTTGAATATAAAAGGAAAAGAGACATGAAAAGAAAAATGAACAATTTGTAAAACATAAAATGTTTTATTTGTTGCATGTCTTTTTGTTCTTCAATAAAATAACGTACTGCAGTGTTTTGAATGTTAACTTCTTTTTATAAGGATTTCAGAGTAAAAATCGTGGAGCCTTTTTTTGACAGGTTTTAACTTTTAAGATCTCTGCGTATGTAAAAATGGTATCAAATGGGGAAAAACTATTGTCTTTTCGATTCCAATTCAAACCTGTTTTCTGTGGAGAAAAATAGCCGAAAGGTGTTGGTTTTATGGTCTCTTAATTTGTACTGGCAATGCGTATCCCAAATAAATAGTTTCTTTTGTTGCATAAACTGCAGTTTTTGTCATTTCTTATGTCAACAGTCCTGTGCTGATCAGATGCTGTTCCTCTGTAAACTTGTGCGTTGTTTCTCCTCCAGACATTTGTAACAGGGTCAGGGTCAGGAGTCACTGTAGGATACAAGTTTACACGTTGTAGACTTGTCAGTCCAACACCTCTGGATAACATGCGTGTCTCACTTCCAACTATGCTACAGCACGCAGGCCTTTTTTATCACCACTAACATAGCGCCTGAGCTCGGATGAGCTGGCGAGGGTGTGAAGGGGATATTTTTGCAGTTTTCGAAGTGAGTGAAAGCTGTGCGCTCCTGGCAGACAGACGCCTCCTCTACCGCGGCCCCTCACCCTCTCCACCGCCACCCCCCGCTCCCCACACCCAGCGCTTCCTCCGAGGCATGGTTAATGTGCGTTCCCTGAAAGAGGCGGAATCCACACTTATCTCTCTCCTCCAGATAAACCAGACAGGATGTCTGATTCTGCTCCTCCAATTCATCCCTCTGCATGAGGAGAAAAAAAATCACAGAGACAGAGAAGGACGAGGTTGAAACATTAACTTGTGGATTAGGAAAAAAAAAGGTTCCAAGGAGCATCCAAAATCAGAAGCGTGACAAAGGCTGTGGGAGTGACATATGCAAACATGATCAAATGTAATTACATGGGGAAGCTTCCTTGTTTCTATCACAGGGCTTCTTTTAGCCACTGTTTGAGGAATGAAAGGCAAGAAGTGCTGGACGTGTATAATTTATTCATGTGCTCCTACAAACCAAAAGCCATTGTGAGGTTGATTTAGTCATTACATGGTGTAAAAGGTGTAAATCCCATTCTGAGTAAAATCAGTGTAGGCTCTATTGAATTTCTGATTCCTGTGACAAATAAACTGGACAACGTGCTGCACTGTGACAAATGCTGTGTTTTCAAAAGACTACACTGATCATTAGCCTCTTCGCGTGGGGTAAAGATGCAAATCCAATCAGCAACAGAATCAGGAGATTCTTGAGTCTGTAATCTGTAAAATAAAAATCACAATATTTCCTTTTCCTAATTTGATATCAAAAATCGTTTTTTAAAAATCTAGTTGGCAGGTGTTAATATTTTGATCCACTTCAAGATGTGCAAACAGTTTAATGATCTGCAAGCAGAAAGGTGCCTCAGCATCGAAGTTGAAAATGGGAAAGTGTGAAAACTGATGACTGTATTTAATTAGCACCTGATTGATGTTGAAATGTAGTGATTTAAATGTGGTTAAAGCAACAGTCCTGTAACTGAGATAAATAACAATCCAATCAGTACTGACCTGCTAAAGATAACAATGACATTCATGTCTGAGAAAACACTGCATATGTTTAATAAAAAATATTAAAAATACATAATGGTGATTGGTAAAAGTGACGGCTGAATTCCATTTGGCTGCTTCACTTCCAGTGTCCTGGTTCTACTGTATGTGTGCTGCCACAGTGTCATACTGTTATGGTTTATTAGGACACTGTGCTTTATCTACTGTGGAAAAAAAAGGATGTTATGACAATGTCCCTGCACTCAGAATCATACACTTTGTTATTTCTCATACACATACTCACATACAATATTTAATAGATAGATTAGATTCAAGTTACAAAGAGGTCTTTACATTATACATTTTCAAATGAAACATTTATGAAAAAGGATCTGATACACAGTGTTTAACAGAGTATCTGGGTCTGTTTCTGACAAACAAAATAATAAAATAACATCAGTTAATATAAATGATGGGGATGATATCATTTACAATAAATAAAGTAATAAAGGAAATGTAAAATCAATAAATAGATTCTAAACATTGACTTATATATTAAAATCTAATTAATAGAGTTTGGGGCCTCAGACCAGTAATTTTCTGACCCTGGGTTTAAAGTAATACTTACACCTGTGATTACCAACTGGCAGCTTGCAGGTCATAAAGAAACAGTTAGAGTTCCCGTGGACTGTGCACATGACAGCTAAAAGGTACAGAACTTAACTAAAAAGTACACAACACAATATCTTCTCATTATTTTAGTGATTCGCTGAATTTTTCATCATGAGGTGGTTATATCATGGTGCATATAAGTGAAATGTCTCAACAATTATTGGACTAATGGCCATGACATTTGTTTAAGACATTCATGTTTCCCTCAGCATGACTGACCTTCAACTATTTCCACCCTCAGACATACATTTCACTTTCTCCAGTGCTTTGGTTTCTGACTAAATACTTGCAAATCCAAGACAATGTTTGGGGGCCACGGCTAATTTTTGCCCCGGGGCCACTTAGGGAATTAATCCAGCCCTGGTTGTCCATCAAAGTGCCTACAACAGGCTGTGGCTGCAGTACCAATATACCACTTAATATTTTCTTCAGTTACGTTTTACGCCAAAACTGCAAAAGCAGCCATCGCATCTCCAACTGTGACATTGAAAGAAGAGGACAGCAATCGTGTATATACATTCATGTTGTGTTTGGCCCGATCCTCGTCTTCTCATCATTGGAGTTTCATATCAATCATCTTCAACCTGTTCACACTGCATGTGGCACAGGCAGTCATGCTCACGGCTCGTGTTTAAATCAATGACAATAACAAGGCTCATAAAAGGGCTGGCCTTATTCACAACGCATAATGTGCATCCGTTACTTCGATGCGTGCCAGCATGACACGCACACACACACACACACACACCGATGCTACACACACACATGCCTGAGGGAAGGGCTACTGAAGCAGACGATGCAAGGTCTGAGGTCTAAGGGCACGACATAATGGAGAGGCTTTGTCTCAAGAAAAACTCGGCATTAATATGATGAAACAAGTCTTCTTCTCCGCCGATAGATCTCATACGAATCATGCTGCTGGCAAGAATAAGTGCAACTCCGTAGACAAAAAGGTTCTGCAGGAATAGGGTCAAATAATTAGTGGCTGTGGGTGTGTTCCAGTGAGTGTTGCAGATTTCTGATTTGGAAACTGTTCAGTTTGGCAAAGACTTTACTGCTGGAAAGCTTCAGTCTCGTATTGCCTTTGCCACCCACAGATCTTTAATGAATTCCTCTGATCCCAACTTTCATAAAGAAGACATTTGAAAAAAATTTCACAGATCAGTGTGCGTCATCTTAGCCTTTCAAGTTATTTCAACCATGGAACATTTGAATAGAAGCCGCAGTGTATTTAAGCATTTGGGGTGTGGGAGTTTATGTCTGTAAAGTGTTTCTTTATATTTGCCTAAAGCTTCCATAATGAGCAAGATGTGGACCTTATCGTGTTCTTCAATTATGGGGAGGAAAAAAACCTTTAAAACTCTGCCAGGAGAGGCTCTTATTAAAGCAGTGAGAAAGTTATCTCCCCAAAACATGTATCAAAAATTAAACAAAACATTGTTTTTTCACTGCTAATCAAGGACATTTGGGGACAGTGCTGCTGCAGTAATAATCACATGAAGCAACAAAAGTTGGATCATTCATGTCAATTTTCATGCTGCTATGAGTTCATTTGTGTTGGGTTTGTGTCTGTGTTTTCATCCTCCTAAATGTTTTTAGCATATTTCTGCGTACAGTAATTTGACGTATTTGGTCACTGCCGTCTGTCATTTAGGGGGAGATTCTGTCCTTTCAGTAGATAGCAATGCTGATTATGTTGTCAGGACGGATTTACGTCTGGTAAGAAATGGCCAGTTACCCCTGCTCTGTGTACCCTTCTATATAGCACATATTGTAATTTAGGAGGCAGCTGTCATATTGATTCTTGCCATTATCTGCTGCGTACAGTGAGTCTCTCAGTCAGAATGCCCTGGAATGTGGCTGTACCACCTCTCTCCATCTCAGACACAACCTTCATTTATGAATCTAAAGTAGTATTCAAATTAAAGGCAGAAACAGAAGGTAGATTGCAAAATATTTCTTTAACCGAACGAGCCATTGTCAGGTCTCGTCCTTTCCATCTATGAAACACTGCTGACCCCTCATGGTCTAGTAATTTGAGGTGTCTCAAAAAAGGCAAAGAGATTCACAGGAACTGTGAAGGTAAAAGGGGGGGATCCTGCTCTCTATTATAAATGTATCAAGTCTTCAATACATTTAAATATGTGATTTAAACACAACTTTTACTGAAGAAAATTTTAACAGTAAAGGGACAATAGGTAGCAATTAGCGCTAGCGCTTTCTAGATAAGCTTGTTAACTTTAGCTGCAGTGAACTTTTTTAATATGATTTAGGACCAGTGGTGGGTCTAAAAAAACGTGCTGGCATGAGGTTTTGTGAGTGAATTCCTGAGTGAATGCTGCTGTGCATGTTTGCAGGTTTTGTAACTGGCAAAAGTGGGCATTGCATTAGCTTAAGCTAAGCTATCTCACCGGCTAGCCCCAGAGCGGGAGTCAGTTCCTGTAGTTATTTATCTACAACCTAAAAGTCCTAATCCTAATAATTTTTCTGGATCAAATACATATACTTTTTGTTCTGGTTTCATAGGAAAGCATCAGTATTGCTAGATATTAAATGTGGAAGTATCATAGCAGCAGTTTTAAATTTTGAGGGAAATTATCGTACGCACGCAGTCGGCCTCAGTAACACAGTATCACAGACTGTGTACATTAGAGTCTAGGATGGGCATTTTACTTACAGAGCGGATGTAAAGGCGCCTCAGAGCAGAACAGCGGCTCTACCTGCCCCCCAGATGAAAGGATGTATCCCTCCGCGCTCACGCCGCTCATCAGTGTTTGCGTCGGGCTTCGTCACGTGAAACATCGAGCGTTGATTGGCTGTAAAGGAACGCGAACGCGCACAAACATACGCAGTGTTTCTGCGCAAGATGTGAAAAAAAGGATCTGCACTTTGTCGCGTTAATGAACGAACGTAACCATAACAACGTACATCTGGCAACCTTGGAAAGCATGAATGGATGACTAGCAAGCAACATGCAGGTCTTATGATGAGAAGAAAATCACTATTATAATTAAACAGACATGAGGCACAACTGTCATGAGGAACCTTTTTTTTCCCCGAAAACAACAAACACACGAAAAGTAAGGAAATTAGGGTAACATCCTGAGTGGGTCATCACTGTACAGTGTGTGCTTCACATTTCTACTCACTAGTCACTTTTCCCTCCTAGAATCAGGGTTATCTAGTAATCAGAGAGCTATTAGATCTACTGCATCTCATAGCGGTGCAGCTACGTTATGAGAATCAGTATGTAGACCATATAAATGTATAAATACAACAAACAAAACGAAATCAAATATAGGTCAGGTCAACTCTCCCTGTGCTATGAAATTGTCTGTGTGGTGTCATTTGTTTCAGGAAGGTACAAACTGCATAACTTTTGATTCACAGTTTGGCAGAAAGCTCTCATCAGCCTTTCTGAGAGCTGCAGGATGTCGCCTGTTAGGTCTTTGTTTAGAGTTGAGACTTCATCTTTGGACGCATCTGTGACCTTGTGCAGCTTTGAGCTGTCTCAGCAGAGCGTCTGACCACGGCGGCTGACACAGCGAGACGCCTGCCCGTTTGGGGACACAGGGTGTATGTAGGTCAGCCACGGGCCTGCATGCTGTGACAGCAGCGCGGTCACTGTGCTGTGCAGCAGGACAGGGATTGGAGTGGACAGAGAGAGCCAGCGCGGAGAGAGGGCCCCCCTCACACGTCAGCACTGATACTTCCTCATTTTCCCGCTTAAACACTTTGACGTTATCAGGCCACACAGAGCAACGTCCACCCTCATTATTCTCACCTTTGGTACTGCAGCAAAATGGGCAAAGAAAAGCAGGAGGAGAAACCAGCAGAAATACTGAACAGGACATCAGATCATGGGGCATGGGTCTAAAATGTTGGGATGGTCACTTCATGCTTCAACCTTGTTCACGTGAGGACTGACCTCAGTCAAGGTTAGTTTGAACAACGCTGAGCTGATTAAACCGAATGATGACCATTGAGTCAAGAGGCCAGTGTAACAGTTCACTAGTTTAGAATTTAAACGAGGTGCAAATTATTTTCTAAATGTATGCAATCACTGTTTTATTGAAGTACACAGACAAGTGTTTGCTGAGTCTTTATTGAAAAAGTGTGATTCACATGACGATGTACTGCCATCTAGTGGCTGAAGCACAGCGGCTCCCATGTTACATCAAAACATCTAATAGGATCCAAGATTGTTTCAAACAGAAACACTTCATGCTGGACACAATATCCACAGCACACTGTACATCACAGACACTGTTTTACAGTGGACAGAGTAACAACGTGTGAGTAGCTGGTTTACTGCATGAAAATAACCAATGAAAATAATAATATAATTACACAATAGGCTGAGCTCAGCTCATCGGTTGTAGGGATGCATTGAACCAGAGGCAGATTTGATGTTTGTTTTGATGCTGCTTGGCATTTTTCCTGAAAGAAGCAGGGTAACAAGAGAGTCACTAAAAGAGTCACTAAAAGCACTTAATCTAGTATTTCCAGCAGACATGACAGTTAGTGAAATGTGAGAGTGTTCCAAGTGGTGTCATTAAAACTGATAAAAACATGATTTTTACACGTCCATTCAGGAATCTACTAATCTCAGCACATAGGTTTAAGATGAGTCTCAGTTCACACGAAGTCCTTAAACTGGGATAAGAAGCAGCATAAAACCTACAATTTAAACTCATTCTATTGCTAAAATGGACCTGGAAACTGAAAATATCAATTTAACACACAAACATTCTTAGTCATATCCCCATGAAGATTTATTTACAAAAGCTTTTTAATCAATCTCCACTCCTTTACTGATCAATATTATTTATTCAGCTTTTCTGGCTGATATCAGTCATCAGTAATAAACTTTTTAAAGTGTCTTCTCCACAAACTAGCTACTACAATCATTAACACTGTCGTCCTCTGTAGCAGCTTCAGTACTCAGTGAGTACATTCATTTCTGTTTTTCATTCTTGTCTGTTTACTCAGTTATGTTTCTGAACAAATAAATCACTCACACAAACTCTCAGGTGAAATACTAACCCATCTCTCCAGGTCTCCTACCTGGCTGTCCTTGCTGCTGTTGAGCCACGGGTCCTCCCATACCCGCTTGCTGGTTTGAACCGCCACCAATGGTGACCTGCTGTAAGGTTGGACCGCTGCTCATCATGGGCCCTTGCCCTGGGTGTCCGGGTGCCACTGGCCCGGGAGGCCTACACTTGGAAAGCCCCTTTCCAAATGCAACAGCTCCAACCAATGCGTTGGTGTCGGCAGGGTTGAAAGATGGTTTATTCTGTCTCACTGCTGGAAGAAAAAGAGAGAACTCACAAAAGTCAAATCATTACCTTTTCTTAATCAACTGACAACATCTTGTTTCAGGAAAGTTCAGCCGACCTGCACTTTCTGCATCTCTGTCCTCGCGAGGATTGTTCAGCTTCTCCAGCAGATTGGAACAAAGCTTATTTAACGTCTGGATCTGTTTCTGTTGAGAAGAATATAACCAGAGGCTTTAGACTATGTTAAATACTCTTGAGTTTTTCTGAATATTAACAGCATCAATCCACTCACGCTGTACAATAATAAACAGACCTGTGCCACTTCTGGGCCGATTCGTGCTGCCTCTGCACTCAGCTGTTTCTCCTGCTCCTCCACCTCTGGGTCAGGCTTGGTCCTCAGGTAGTCTGGTACAATCTCGTGGCTGAACACAGGGACACGCTGCTCTGTCAGTTTCTGTGGGGAAGCAAGCAGAACAGAAGAGACTGCTATAAAAAAAAAGATGTCTTTATAATGAAGACACACAAGTCATTGGCTCTGATACTCACTGCCAAATCCTCATCCCGATCTGGGGACAGGAGCAGAGGGATTATAACCTGGTTGCGAAAGGATGGCGTTTTCTCATTCTTAAGCAGTTTATTGATGGTGTTGAGCTGACCGGACAAAAGAGCAAAGTTGTCCAAAACAGATGGCCTGAAGGACACAAACAAACATCTATGAATATGAGGACTAAAAAACAGTGCACATCGAGCGTGTACAAATCTCTACTTTGTGATTTTTCTATTTACAAGCGTGTGTCTAGCAATTCATAGACTCAGAATGATAAATAAAAAGATATACTGTATATGCTGTACGTGTACATTTGTTTATTCAATCTTTTCTTACTTTTCCGCAGGAGATACTAGATACATATTAGAAATATACTTTTATCAAATTTATTTGAAAAATCTGAATTGACTTTAAATATCTAAACTGTTGAGGCCCAAAATTATCATTTAAATTATTTTACTGTGATGAAACAACATTAGCACTAGAGTTGTCTGAATGTTCTGTTTCAATTATATGATGTTTTGTTCAACATCTCTCTCAACAAAAAAATAAATGAATGAAATAATAAAAACATTGCCATAAAGAATAAATCACAGCAGTTGCAAAACTGGAGTGGTATGAACTCAAGAGTTCATTTGTTAATTTAAAATGTTTTCGGCCTCATAATTAATATCAGATAGTAGCTTTTCTCTGTCCACTGATAATAAATGTTTAAACACGCCAATAAAAACAATGTTTTTTAAACTAAAAGCATTAAACATAATTATAGTGACAGTAAAAAGACAATGACTTAATTAATGAAATTTGGAACAAACATGGATTCTCACATTAATAAGTAATTTGGAATGCAAACTAATTTAATGAAGTTGCAAGCCAGTGTATTACGAAAACATGTTCATCAAGTACAGCCAGCAATAACGTGTTAATCACACATCTACAAATTTACATTTTAAACTTTAAAGTTTAAAATGTTTTTAACCAGTTGTTTATTATTGAATATGGAAACTAAAGTTAAACATAGTAAGAAAATCTACAAAGTAGTCAAGAAAAGCTAACTAAAAAGTTAATATTTTTTTCCTTTTATCTGTTTATTTACATCAGCATGTGTATCACGGACATTACTGAAGAAGAAATGTTATATTTAAAAATGTAAATTACTATAAAATGTTAACTGGTCGCTTATTTAAGTTAAAGGACACTGTTAACTACGCTCATTCATAGACCTAACATTACCAGCGTGTAATATAACACTTCACCCACCACGTTAACCTTTCGTATTCATTTTCCAGCTTGTAAATGAAACTGTGCAGAGCGTTTTTGACGTGAGCCACACGAGAGGCGAGAGACTCCACCGCCGCCTCTAACTGCTTCTCTTCTCTTTGCTGAGAGCCACAGGGAAGAAAACGAATACGCAACGTTAAACCACACACACAAACACACTCACACACACTCACCAGATCAGTCTTACAGTCCTGTGAGAATCCGTTTATCCACAACTATCTTAATTTAACTTTGCAATATCGCTGGCTTCTTTGTTATGCTAACCAAACTCACCGACAGGCTAACGGTAGCTATCGCTACTGCTAGTTTGCTTCACATAAGTAAACTCAACGCACCGTAGACTAGATTTTTTTAATATATGCGAGAAACATAGTAAAGTAGCATACTGTCATTCACAGCATAATAAGATTAAACCATTACCTGCATTGTTGAACTACAAGCTAACAACTATAGCGAAGCCCGGAAATCAACATAGAAATACTTCCGGTCGAACTTTGTCAAAATAAAAGTATGTGTTGAGCAATTGACGCACTAGAAAATACAAACGTAGAACTTGCAGATACATGTAGTATGAGATTATTAGTCTATTTATGTAGATTGTGCAGATTCAACACTGCAAATGTTTAATAGGTATGTAAACAAATATTTCATTTTAAAAGTAATTTATCTTTTTTTTCCAGGTACTTGAGAAGACAGCGTTGCTCAGTCGTAAACCAGTACACGTTAAATAAAGTGTTTCAAGGACCAGGATTTAACCATTAATCAAATATTGCCCTAGCACAGATAAGCTGACCAAATTTGGTCATCAAACTGATTTTAGAGAATAGTAGCTACTGTACATCTCTGACAACTTCTTCCAGCAGTTGTAATAAATAATCCAGTCATGTTGCTCTCTTAATTCCATTTAAAAGCAACAAAGAACCAGGAGAAGAGGCTTTGTAGTTATTACGGTTTATTTTCGATACAAAAGGTGGTAGTTGTTACAAACTGTTTCCAAAAGCGAGCAGTACAAAGCTTTGTGTTAGGCACTTCTCTTTTATTTTAATGCTGTCTACACACAAAAGGCACTAATTAAGGCTTTTGGTTTTGCCTCCACCTACACATCATTGTGTTTTATTAAGAAGCTACATCACTTTCTTTACATTTCTAAATGAATCTGAGAAATGTGAACCAGGTAAAAGAACAATTGGTCCATTTTTTTACATCTAAGACTTTTCATGCTAATTCACTTTACTCTTCCAATAGTGCAGCTGTAAGACAATCACAGGAAATGCTACAAGAAATACTACATGCAACTGTTTGTATGTGGTAAAGGGAGAGGTTTAGAGTTCTGGTGAAGCAGTGTAAATTCTAAGAGACGTTTAGAAGACGCTGTCGACATCTCCCATCTCCACAATCACAGTCTTGAGCTGGGAGAAGTACTCGAGTGTCACCTGGCCGTTCTCTCTGCCAAACCCTGGTAAAGCAGAGTACAGATTAAAATATGTGTCATAATGATTTACTATATGAATTACTTATTATGGAACTGTTCATTTTACAACGTGCAACATCCTACCTGACATCTTGTAGCCTCCAAATGGCACTTCAACTGGGCTGATGTTGTAGTTGTTGATAAAGCAGGTCCCTGCCTCCAGGTTCTCAGCCACACGGTGGGCTCGGGAAATGTCTCTGCAGGTCAACACAAAGGACAGAGGTTAAGTACAGAACAATCTCTGTGCAAACAGGCCAAGCAGTAAATTGCTGCTTCGTGTGTTCTCCGTCCAAAAACACTATTGCGCAATGAATAATTGCATAATAATAAATGAAATTGGTAACACAATAACTTTTATAGGCTGTGTTGTGGAAACTCTGAACCACAGCCAGTGTCAGGACTGTATCAGAGGTTGAAACTAAACGCTGAGTAATGACAAACTCAGTGCGTGCTCTGCCTTTCCTCTGCTGACCTGGTGAAGACTCCAGAGGCCAACCCAAAGGTCGTGTTGTTGGCCCTGCTGATCACTTCTTCCTCAGAATCAAAGGACAGGATGGACATGACCGGGCCGAAAATCTCCTCCTTCACACAGGTCATGTCATCTGTGCAGTTATCTGGGGGGTGGGGGGCAGGACATAAAGCGTGGTTTACTGCTGAGAATAAAAACGGTTTAATACTTAAAGGTCACAATACAGTAGGAGTCTAATTATTCTTTAAAGTGGTGCCTTTGAAACACAGAAGAACTACACTCTGTAACATCCCTAAACACCTCACAACACAGATGTGCTAAACTATTTATTTTTGGGTCTCAGTTTCAGAACTGGACATCAGCGCTGCAAATGTAAAACCGATTGGAGGGGACACAACCACATACCAAGTATACAGGGTGTCATGAAGTAGCCTGCTTTCAGTTTGGGGTCACTGGGGACGAAGGGTTCACCTCCACAAAGCACTCTGGCACCCTGGGAAAGCAGACATCAGGGTTAGGGTTAGGGTTAGCTAGCTAACCAACTGATTCAGCTGCTTTGTGGTCAAGTGAAATCACTGGCAGTATAATTATCATGACTTATAACATAAATCATTAATATTTACTTTAATCCCCAGACAACCACTGCACAAAGTTGAATGGTTATAAACTATGCATGTTAGAAAACCTGCAATGGGAGAGGTCATAAAATTGAGCAACTCTGCTTCAACTACAGTGCAATAAAAGCATAGACTGATTGTTAGGTTATTGCTTAAATAGCCATGTGTGGAGTGATATTATATTATAGTCACTACGCTACAGCCCTGACCCTCGGACCCGGTGTAAACAAAACAACTTAATGATCTCTGCTAATAATCAAAGGGAGTATTAACACACCTGCTTCTTGGCCTGACTAACGTATCCCAGCACTTTCTCCAGCTGCGGCTTGCTGATCAGCGCACCCATCCGGGTGCTCTCCAGCAGGGGGTCACCGATGGGGATGGCCTTGGTCCTCTTCACCACTTCCTCGACAAACTGGGGCAGGATCTCTCTTTGTACAAACACTCGTGTGCCGTTACAGCAGACCTGACACAGAAAGCGTGTTAGATTAAGACTGAGAACGTGCACATAAACCAGGCCACGGTCTCACCTGTCCCTGTGTGAGGAAGTTCGCCATGAGCGCTCCTTTCACAGCATTCTCAAAGTCACAGTCTTTGAAAATGACGAGGGGAGATTTTCCTCCAAGCTCCAGAGTCACCTGCTTCACCCCCTTTGCAGACATTTCCATGACCTGAGCAAGAGAACATTGATCCTTTAGTGCACCGTGCAACACAAATATACCATCTTTAGTTTTATCAACGTTATGTTAAAAATCTGCACCTTCTTTCCTGTGGGAACGCTGCCAGTAAAGGTCACTTTGGCGACCATCGGGTGGTGGCAGAGCAAACTGCCGGTTTCTGCTCCACCTTGCACCACGTTGAAGAGGCCATCAGGTACCCCTGCCTCTTTGTAGATCTCAGCCAGTATCACGGCCGTCACAGGGGTCATTGGAGAGGGCTTAAACACCATGGCATTACCTGACGACACAGCCGCAATATAAACTTGGATGTTGCAGCTGGTTTATCGCGGTTGACGCTATTGTGTGATTTCCTCCAAGAGACTCACCGCATGCCAGTGCAGGAGCCGATTTCCATGTGGCAATCTGGAAGGGATAGTTCCACGCACCGATCCCTACGCACACACCAAGGGGCTCCCTCCTGGTGTAAGCAAAGGCTCCTCCGGGAAGCTGGACGTGCTGACCTGCACAGACGGAACACACAAGGAATGGATTGCGTAGTCAGCGCATGTGTGACTTTAATGTGGTTATGGCTTTTAGGAAAAAAGTAAAGAGAAAGCCTGAAGTCCCACCTGCAAGTCCACCAGCCAGGCCAGCGTAGTATTCAATGGACTGCCAGGCAACGTCAATATCCACCAGCGCTTCAGAGATGGACTTGCCATTGTTGATCACTTCAAGCTTTGCAATGTTGTCCCTTCTTTCCTATTTCATTGGAACAAAAAATGTAAAAGAGAAAAATTGACTCATTTAAAACGTGTGGCAATTCAAGTGTCATATTGTGCAACTGCAGGTCATGCAGGGCAGGGAGGGAGGGGTAAGAGTGCGCTTAATGAATAACTTGTCTTTTGGCATGTTTACAACAGCCAGTTCCAGTTTATGTTGCACAACCAGACACAAACCAGACAGCACTGCAATAGCTCAAAACGTCTCACCCGGATAATGCGGGCGGCCTCCAGCATCACCCGGGCCCTCTCCATGCCAGCCAGCTTGCGCCACTTCAGATAAGCAGAGTGGGCGCTGTTTATGGCCTCGTCCACCTCCTCGGCCCCGCAGGGAATCATCTGACACAAGACACGGCCTGGAAAAAATAAGAAACAAAACATATGACCATCAGCAGGTCACACGATGCCTGAGTTCTAAGAGTAAAAAAGCGCTGTATTGATGCACCAGCACTGTTGCTGAGCGAAAGGCGCTGCATCGGGTGGTGAAAACTACCCAGCACATTACAGGGACCCCACTTTCAGGACATCTAGAGGAAGAACTGCCTGCATCAAGCATGCAGTATTCTTAAGGACTCCTCTCACCCTGCCCACGGACTGTTCTCTCTCCTGCCGTCGGGCAGACACTTCAGGTTACCCCAGACAAGAACCAGCAGACTTGGGAACAGCTTTTTTCCTAAAGCTGTCTTCTTGCTGAACCCCTCTGCCCCTCCCCCACACATCCCTGAGAACCACTGTACTATCTAATCTTGCACAATCTACTCTTGCACATTTTTGCACATACCCACCTGTAAATGTATATATCCATTGCACATACACATTGTAAAATTCTGATTACACATTTTTATACATATGTTCACATCTATTGCATATTTATGATCACTGTAGCGAACTGTAAGCATGTTTATCTACTTCTAATTCATGATTATAGTTACATGTTACATACAACCTGTATATTATTTCATATCACTGCACATCCATCTGTAAATATTAGTTAGTTTCTTCTTGTACATAACACCCTACGTATACTCCTATTACTCATAACTAATAACTTTTACCTTTATCCTGCACCTACTGCTTATTGCACTTCTGGTTAGACCTAAACTGCGTTTCGTTGCCCTGTACTTGTACATGTGTAATGAATCTAATCTAATAACAATAGATTTATTTTTTGATTGACATAACAGTTTATATTAAATATGTCATTCTAATTTTGATTTGATTTGATTTAATTTCACTTTAAACCACGTTTCATTACTCAAATGCTCCGAGCACCAAGAAAAAAGGGGGGCGTGGTTTAAGTTGAATAACAACATGTACTGCGTGACCCCGAACGTCACGCGCCTCAGCTGCTCCTCCATTAACCCCCAAAACAAAAGAAACGTCTGTCCGTCCGTCGTTAAAGCACCAAGCATGCCCCCATTACACCCGGTAGATACTGAACGTGTTTACCAGTCGCGGGCTCGAACACGGGCTCCGCGTTCGCCTCCTGTCTGGGCTTCACCCGTTTTCCGCCCCAGAAGTTCAGCGGGTCCGCGACGACCAGGGTTCCTGTGGAGGCCGAGCGCATGCTGTCGAGAACCGAGTGGGCCATTTTCAGACGGAGAAAACCTGCGGAGCAGTTCACACAGACACACACAGGAGTGACTGGCTGAGCACGTAACGGAGAACAGCGCCGTAACAGTCTCCTCCGCGACCGCGTTACCTCTCTCGCTGCTGCCGCCGCCGCTGTGTGTGCGCCCCGCTAGCGCCTCTGTGCATATGTGTGACGCCCCCACTCTTGCAGGAGAGCATCCAATCACATGCTTACTCCTGGAGACACAGCTCCTGAGAAAGACTTTACCGCAGGACAGAAGCATGTCAGAGAGGACAGAGCTCACCGTGCGTGTCCGTGCGGGCAGAGGCGGACTGGAGCCAGCTGCTGATCACCGAAACGGACTTGATACGGTCGTAGCCACGCCCCCTTTAATCAAAGTCAACTTTATCGTCAAGTCCTCCGTAGGTGCAAGATATACAGAGGTTCATCCTGGTGCTGGCAATACGATAAAAAAACAACAGTGTAATAAAACGGTGTATACATAGAGAATAGACCATATATAGACATGAACCCAGTATAGGGGAAAGAGTCGTCACTATTTTTAGGAAGGCTCAGGACTTTTAATGTCTGCAGCACCATGCTGCTGATGTTTTTAATGAGTCTGTGCTGTCCAGTGGCAGCAGCCTGAAGGTGGGAGACACTAATAGACTGGACAAATTAATCGGGAGGGCTGGTTCTGTTCTTGGAGTGGAGCTGGACCCTCTACACGTTGTAGCTGAGAGCAGAGGCGCTGCAGGGCCGACAGGCAAAGCAGGCAATTGCCTAGGGCCCAGAGGCCAAGGGGGGCCCCAGAGGACCAACACGATTTGAACCGCATCAGAACAGCAGTAGTGAGACTGTGAAAACAGG